>CDEZ01017712.1:0-43321 GCA_000826365.1 Acanthamoeba royreba | reverse complement strand
TCAGCCACCTGGAAGAGGCGGTGGATGCCGCCGTTGACGATCTTCTCCATGGCCTCGCCCAACGAGTCCTCCTCAGTGACGGTGACCAGCGGCCGCTTCGTAGCATCCCAGAACTCTTTCAGCGGTAGCAGCAGCACCTCTGCGCACACAGACCGAATGTTAGAGCTTCTACGCTCTACCACACGAATCACATCAAGTCACGCACCGGCATTGGCTGCGGCATGTTTGAGGTCCCACACACTGATGCTTCCGTAGAGGTTGCCCTTATCGTCGACGATCGCTGTGCCCGAGATGCGTTCATGGTCCATAAGCGCAAAGGCATCGAGGGATGTATGATCGTAAGAGATGACCTTGGGCACGCTGCCCAGGCGGAGCTGGCCCACTTTGCGATCAAGCACGTCTCCCCAGCTGTTTCCCTGCACTCCCATGCGCAGCGGCACGTGGTGCAGCAGGAACTCAAGAAGACACATCTGGCTCACCATCTTGATCACATTGGCAGGCCCGCCCTGCGTGATCGCCACACGGTGGAGACCTGTGGAAAGAGCCTTGAGGGCTTCGATGATCGGTGCGTCATAGGAGACCCGAGTGAACGGGTTGGCCTTGGACAGGTCTGGTGGTGAGAGAGCAGAGGGTTAGCTGTCTGACCACCCATGCATGCTTCACACATCACAGGTCATGGAGGACAGTTGTACTGAGAATGCTCTGGACGCTGAGTCCCTTGTCGAGGTTGAGGTCGTGTACGGTGGAGGTGCCCTCTCCGTAGATGAGCAAGATGTACTCGACAAAGTCCTTCATGTCTACGAGACCGATGAACTCGCCAGTTTGCTCGTCCTTCACAGGCGCACCGAGGACCCTGTGCCTAACGAGGGTCTATATATGACACAGAAAAGAGGTCACGGTCAAATCCAAATCTCAAGAGAGAGGGAGAGGGGTTTCGAAATCCCTGTACCTGGAAACCAGTCTCGATGGAGTCCTTCGCCGTCAAGTAGACCAGATTCTGATTGCGCACTTCCTCCATGTCGGCGAAAGAGCAGCTCTCCAGGAACTCCTTCAGCGTTGATGACGATTCCATCACTTGAAGAAAAAATGTGGGGAGAGTGGTTTGCGAAGATTTGAGAGGGGACTTGGTTCGTGTGCAAGACTTTTTCTTTGCTGTGCCGCAGCTTCAATTTATAGCTCAGCGATGAAAACCCGTGGATAATTGGCGCAATCACGCCCTAAAACTTCACGGCTTAGAAGGGAAATTCCAAAATATGTGGAGGTATGAATGGCATTTGAAACTCGCACACGCCAGGCAAGCAGAGCCTTCATGTATCCACCTGTGATCACACAAGCCCTCATGCCGGCACCGTACACCATCCCACTACATCTGTAGCCGCAAGGGTGAGGTTATGAGCTTGCGCGTGCTCGCGAGTCGCCACGTAGGATTGCAGCGCTTATGTACATTCCATATCAGAAGCAAGTACAGTGATTACATCAGTCAGTAGATGTGAAGGAAGACGAAGACGAGGACGAGGAGGAGGATGAGGACACTGCAGAATCTCTGAGAATGACCTCAGCACGTCGAAGACTCAGCGACGAGACATTCACGCGCTTGCCACTTCCTGTGGTGAATCCCATCTCGAAACGCGCACTACCGGGTGCAGACGCCAGGTTACGGCGGCCTCGGTCCTCGTCATAATGGTCCTCACGCGCCTGCAGGCCGTAGCAAGGATTAAATAACTTGTAAAAAAATACAAAATAAAAATGTGTGCAATATAACTTCAATTCTCTCCGAAATAAATAACGTACCCTCTTGGTGAATGACAAGTTGGTGGGTGTGCTGAGGTCGGCGGGAAGGGTGCCGCACATGTCCCGGTGTGGTCGCTTCGTGCCTCCCGACTGCTGAAAAGAGGCATAAATGATTTACATCTGGAATCGTGCGATTTATGGCCTACGTACAGGAACTAATTCCATTTTGTGTAAAAGATGTCAAAAATCAAAGATGGATTACAACTTGGCGGGAAAACCTTGAACGCTTCCAGGAAATTTTGCGTTTCCTGGAAGAAAAGGAAGAGATGAACCAGGGACCACCAGAAATGTGTTGATAGGAAGGGAAAAAAGAAGGGTTGAGTTTCTTGTCCTGAGAGGTCTGCGAGGCACTGGCATAACACACTCGGATACCTCTTTTGCTCATTCACGTCCTTGACAACAACTCCAACGTGAAAGGGAAGGAAGATCTATCCCCGCCTTTCTGGTGCTTGCTCTGCTGTCCAACACCTCCACAGGCTCACACAATACCTTGAAGATGGATCCCTGGAGCATCATACTTGCTGTGGGCACAGCCACCATGGGTGCACTGGTCTCCCTCACCTTCTACACCTTGGTTGTAGCACACCAACACCACTTGGGCTTCTTGGTTGGCTCCCAGTGGTGGTGGACAGGAGGCTGGACCACTGCGAAGTCGGCCTTTCTTTGTTATTTTTATTATGGCCTAAGAGGAAGCTAATCCTCGTCATCGTCCTCTTCGTCATCGTCCTCGTCGATGATCCTCGGACCGGTGACGGTGAAGAATTGATAAGCGAGCCAGTGGTAGTACTTCTCCCATAGGCTCCTGCTTTCCAGATCCGAGAGGGACACCTCCTTGCAGGATCGCGCAATGAGTTCGTCAAACTGGTGATCACCCACAACAATCAATTAGGCACACAAAGGAGGGAATGCAAAAGGTAGACGTGTACGCGATTTTCGAGTTGATGAGCAAGAGTGGGATCGAGCACTGTTGCATTGACTTCCAGGTTTCGGCTACTCCATGCGTCGAGATTGAAAGAACCCACGTACGAGTAAATGCCATCGATACTGGCCATCTTGGAATGCAACTTCTTATCCCACATTTCATAAATCTTGATTCCTCGCTTCAAGAATGATGAATAAATATGTTGTTGTGCGGCCCTATAGTTCATTGTAAGTCGCTAGTACGGTCGCCTTGAACCAAGTGTTCGTTTATGGTACCTGATGAAAGGCACATCACTATCTCCAGCAGTGATGATTCGCACGTCAGTACCGTTGCGCGCTGCTCTAATGATTGCTCTCTAATAACAAACAGATTCAGTGCAATCAAGGCAAGCTGAGAAGAGAGCAGCAGGGCAAATTCACCTTGATGTTCCTTGGCGGCAAAAAATAAGGAGAGGAAAGATAGCAGTTATTGGTAGCAGATCGAAGGGCAAGACGCAGAGCACTCTGCACATCTTTTCTCTGCCGATGAATGTTGGATTGGAGAACCTGCAGTATTACCGGTTAAGCAAGTTACAGTCGCCTTACAATCGCCAGCTCTACGCACCTGTACAAAAACGCCATTAGGGTATGCTGGTAGATTTGGTCGTCGCTCAACTATCTGCTCAACTCGATCGATTTCCCTATGTTTAAAAAATGTTAGGGATCTGGCAAAGCATGCGATTGGCGCGAAGGAACGCGTACTCAGGTAAGATGTGCTCTTGGTTGGCGATCAGCGAGTTGAGGAAAACAGTTTCCAGATCCTTTACGGCCGGTCCTTCCAATTTTATGTGTGTATCATTGAATGTACCTGTTGGGGGCAGCAACTTGCAGGATGAGCGCGAGTGTCAGGCAGATACAGACTGCGACAAATAAACTTGGCACCTTTTCCAAATGTTTGCTCTCCAGCATAGTCCTCTGACACGTTCATCCCTCCTATGATGTCAGGGTGAGCCATTAATCTCATCAATCAGCGTGCATGAACTCACCGCAGTAGCCGTGGTCGTCCACTATAAGCAGCTTTTGGTGGTTTCGGAAGGGCCCATATCTCCAACTCTGGAATCGCGAGACACGCACCGGACCAAATTCAAGACAGGCTGTATACAGACACCCATCATTGGACATACTCACAGTGATTACTCACACAGGGGAGAGCGCGCAGCGGAGCTAAAGCAGGCCGTACAGGCACCGGCCATTCGCAACGGCTTGAGAAAGTCGTTATCGACGCTCCGCGAGCCGATTGAGTCGTAGAGCAGCACAACATCGCATCCGCGCCTCTTCGCTTGAGTGAGCAGCTCCACCGTACGCTTCCCTACACGATCAGGCTCCACCGTGTAGGCCGACCACCACACTTTCTCGCGCGCCTGTGCCGCCACACAGTCGGGAGTGCGCGGTGAGTGGAGAGCCGCAGCAGAACATAGTGGGGGTTTTCCACGAAGTTCGGAGTGAATTTAAATCAATTAAAGTATTCTAATCCCTCCAGACTGTACTTGTTCTGCGATTGGCGTTGATAAATTCAGAATTATGTATTGTAATCATTTGAGAAAAAAATCTGTAATATAGAATTTTTAAATTATAATGGAAAAGAGGAATAGCCTTGTTGTTTTTGGAAATGCTATAGGGCAGTGGATATAGATGAAAAGATGTGCAGGCGAGGGCGTGCCGTCTGAATAGCGTCCCATTTGGCGCTGAATGCGGCGTCTCCGTGTGTGTAGAGGGTAATCTTGTTCCCATCTGAATGGCCACCAAGCGGCAGGAGGGTCTGCAGAGTCGGCTGCCAACGCTGCGATACGCGCTCCCATAGCGAGTGGCTCTTCGGCCAGTGCTGACGCAGGTACGGCGAGAACACTTGCCGTACCTTGTCCGCGATCTCCCTCTCGCTCATCCTCCTTCGGCTTTTGTGTTGTTTTCTTTCTCCAGAAGAATTTGAAAAACGTGGCGAGATATGTTTGGAAAAAAATGTGAAGCATCCATGGTCCAGTGGCAAGATTTTTTTGTTCCTGAAAATGTGAAGCATCCGTGGTCCAGTGGCAAGATTTCCGCCTGCCACGCGGGAGACCCGGGTTCAATTCCCGGCGGATGCATATTTTGCCGTTATTTCTTTGTGGGTCTGCACTGCAGTGGACTGGCTCCCATGCGCCACGATGAATCTCCACGATCTCTGGGATAATCGTAATGGGCGTCTTGATGCCGGCCTCCTCACAACTTACCTGCATTCATACGAGAGGAAGAACACCACACATATCAGCCTGTCATCAACAGCACCTGTGATGGAGCAAGATATCCAGAGAGAGTGTACCTTGGTCGTGTCTCGAGCACGGACAGCCCCCGAAGCAAAGACATGATCGAAGTCAACCCCGTGCTCACGCCAATTGGCCCAGCTTGCGGCCTTGCTCGCGTCCTTCACATTTCTTGTCTACAACCTGCGTTGTTCGTCGTTAATTTTCGGTTTAGTGTACGACAAAATCCCAGCACGCAACAAGGTCTCATACACAAGGAGTTGTATCTAATTAATTGGCCGCAGGTGGTTAACTAGTTGTTGTCCCAACCGGGTGGCGCAACGACAAGAGGCAAAAGACGAAGAAAACCACACACACCAGCTCTCCCTACCTCTCTTTTACCTTGCTTTGGGTGGACCTCATTCTTATCATAAGGACGTCGGACAGTACCCTACTCATCCCCACACAGATGTACGGCCACGCTTCGAGGGGGCCCTACGACCGAAGGAACGCTTTCTTCAGGCCCATTGAAGACGAGGACTTTTGGCCTACGGGTTCGGGTTCGTCGTGGTCGTCTGCCACTACGGGCGAACTGCCCACACAATCGGCGGCGGCCGCTGCAGCCAACGCCCCTGGCGCCCGACGCGAGGAAGAGCTCCTCGCCGCCCTCCATGATGAGGTGCTCAAGGATCGCCAGCGAATGAGTATCATTAGCGAACTCATCCTCTCCGAGAAGGACTACGTCAAAGATCTCGAAACCATCAACACTGTACGTCCCCCTCTCTTGGGAGTTGCATTGATCTCTTTTCTCTCTTTTTAAGCTCCTTCGCTTTCGATCTTTTTCACCCCTCCCTCATCCTAATGGACCCGAAGGATTTTCATCTCTCGTTCTCTTCCTATTCTGGCGGGAATTACCTATTCTCTCTTCGGAGTGCAACGTTGCTCCGGGAAAACTCTCTTTTAGTCTGTCGTGGGTTGGTGCTTTGGGCAACCACCCACGGGCCAGACTCGTGGGTGTAGGCGATTTCACCTCTTTCCCAAAATGTCTCCGTGACGAGACCACTAACTTAGGGTACACTTACTAACCAATCCTTTTCTTTCGTCTCCTCAGGTGTTCCTGCAACCTCTACGTAAGCGACGCATTCTGCCGGAGAGTGATGTTGGTCAACTCTTCTCGACGTTGCCGGTCATCATCTCCCTCAACAAGGCGCTTCTCAACGCGATCACCACGAGCTACGCACAGGCGGAGGAGAGTAACCGCGGCCTGGATGCCACCGTGGTGTCCCTCATGCAACAGAGCGCCAAGACCACCGGGGGCCGCGGTGTGGGTACCGCAGCCATGGCATCGCGTGGCGTCTTCAGCATCGCTCACCTCAAGCGCAAGGAGTGCCTCATCGCCGAGGCGTTTCAGCAGATGGTACGTCTGTTATTGCCTGTGGTTGGTTGGTTGGTGACGATAGGAAGACTTACCACAGCTATCCTATAACTCCTATTCATCATTAGGCGAGCTACCTCAAAGTGTACACTATGTACTCGTCCCGCTACACCGAGGCGGTGACCATCATCAAGCGCAATCAAGCCGAGAATCCAGATTTTGTTGCCTTCCTTGAGGAGGCCAAGGCTGTCCCCGAATGCCGAGGACGGGAAATGAAGACACTCATGCTCCGGCCGGTCCAGCGGCTGTGCCAATACATCACCGTACTCGAGAGCCTGGTCCAGTGCACTCCCCGCACGCACGGTGACTTCGCGCCGCTCGCCGCAGTCACCGCTCAGATCACCGAAGTTGCTCGTCAGGTTGAGGAAGAGCTCCTTACCCTCACGCTTTCTCCGATGGATACCGACACCTGCGAGCCAAAGGCCACCGAGGCCTCCACCCCTGCCATCACAGTCACCAACAGTTCGTCGCCCAAGGGCTCCACCGGGCGGAGGAGGAAGAGCAGCCTCTCCGTCGAGGAGCGAGCCCCGCGCGTCGAACGACGAAGGGACAGCCTGGCCGAAATGCCAGAGATCTTTAGCCGGGCGCCGGAGCCGAGCGCGGCTGCCGACGCAGCCTCCGCCACGGCGCAGGACTCGGTGCGGAAACCCAAACGGCAAGTGAGCTGGAAGCGCTTCCGGCTATCGACGAACATGAGTGGGGAGGGCAAAGCGATGACCAAGTCGTCATCGCTTGGAAGTCTGCACCGCGGTGGCCGCGGCGAGACGCTGCAGGCGCTTCTGGAACGCGAGCGAGCGGCCTCAGAATCCAATGACGATCAGCAGATGAATACTGATGGGGACGACGAAAGCGGAGCAAGCAGCGGCGGCAGCGGCAACAGCGGCAACAGCAGCTCATCCAGGAGCCGCATGCTGCGGCGAGGCGGCTCGCTCACGCACACGGCCTCCATCAAGGCGCAGCCGCGGCGGGTCAAGTCCTCCGTGTCGCTCTGCCGTCTAGGCGAATCCAACTCCACCGCTGCAGCAGCCGTCTTCAAGCACGATGGCTCCTCCCTTGTATGCTGAACTACCACTTTGATCTTGAGTGATGATGTACAAACTTAATTACATACAATTATTAGTGAATAGGAATTAATAAATATAACCTACTTATATTATCCCGCGGTCTATGAGATATCGTGCTCTCTCTTCGTAGTAGTCGCTGCGGTCAGTCGTCGGCAAAGAGGGCAGTTACCGTGGCCAGCCGTTCCTGGCGCTTCTCGTCGGCCGTCGAGAGCGCCCCGGCGACCAGGGAGGCCTTCTTCTCCTGCAGTTGTAGGATCTTCTCCTCTACGGTACCCTGTGACCGTCACATAGCGGACCCCCGGGGCATCAGTGTGAGTCTACGACATTGCGCAGTGTCGCCTCTGTGTGATCAGTTGAGGGTACCTGTATGACAAACTTCTTGACGTGTACTGGGCACTTCTGCCCGATACGGTGCACGCGGTCGATGGCCTGCTCCTCGGCACTTGGGTTCCACCACGGGTCAAGCAGATACACCCGTGACGCGCAGGTGACATTGAGCCCCAGACCTACCAACAACGAGCCGAGGAGGAAGAAGAAGATCAGTGACACAACAAGTTGATTGTGTGAGTGTCAATCGGTACCGCCAGCTTTGAGTGAGATGAGCATGACCTTGGCCTTGGGATCGGCGTAGAAGGCGGCTATGACCTTCTCTCTGTCTGGCGCGGACATGGATCCATCCAACCGGAGGTACTTCAAGTGCCGCGAGGTCCCTCGCGGTGCATTCCTTCCTCCTCTCCTGAAGTATTTACGGTACGGTTAAGCGGGTAAACGCACAACCCGTGCTTCACATGAGGTAGGTGGTACCGAGTGGAAGCGGTTGCAGGAACATAGTTCGCCTTCTTGAGTGCAATCTCCACCAGGTCCAACATTGATGTCCACTGGGAGAATACAACGCTCTTGATTGCTGGATCCTGTATCGATAGTTTGATGCTCCTTAGTACGTGGCGAACGCCATCGGCATCAATTGAAAAGACTTTCGAACCTCTTCATTCACCTGAGCAAGGTCGTCAACGAGGGACTGAAGCTTTGAAGATGATTTCCACTGTTCCTCCTTATTGAGGTCGATTGCCTGATGCACCACTGGCACATGTTTCACCTGTCCGTACGTCATTTCAGCCCTGCACGTAGGACACGAAGCTGCGGGAATGGATGAGACTCAGGTTCAATGAAAACGAAGTGTAGGAGGAAGGATTACCAGTACGCGAGGGCTTTGGCTTGGCTCCATCTGCTTGTGGCCGATGTAGGAACAATCCATCAAGGCACTCTCTACAGAAGACATGTCCACACGGAGTGACTGAAGGTTGAGCAATGGTGTCCGTCAGGCATATCACGCAGCCTAGATCCTCATCGTCATCAACGGAAATGTCGTTCTCTTGATGCTTACTCTCCTCCTCACTTGCTCGGGTCATGCTCAGTAGCTTAGCACGGAGGCTCTGTAGATAACTCTTACTTGCGGTGTTCTCGAAGAACTTTGAATCAAGGAATGCCATGAAATCCTCTGATGTCTGTGTGATACGCAGTATCAGTACCAGTTATTGTTAGCTTGATGGCCACGTCAACGCTGCTTGAATGCTTACCTTCTTTCGGCTTTTGTTTAGCGACTCAAGTACAAGGAAAGGATGGTTGCACGCCTGGCGTAAGCGCAACAGCAGTTCGAGCACCGTGGCGTAATTCTGAAGTACCGTTCCGGCTTTCACAAAACTATCAAACTGCCCACCAACAAACAATAGGAGTTACAATGGCAGTGAACAGAACAGCAAGCAACAGTAAGACATACCTTGATCTTGCTCTGTTGGTACAGTCCCTCATAGAAATCATGTTCATCCTGCAGCGTTGTGAGCCTTAGATTTTAGCAAAGCTGAACCATTGTACGTACCTCACTGAACTTAAGGCGTACAGTCTCCACAATCCGTGGAGGGAGCTTGAACTCTGTTTCATCCTTTTTCTCAGCCTTTCTTCTTCGCTTGCCTTTTCGCTTCGTATCCTCTTCGAAGTCACTATCATCCGTATTGCTATCATCTACTTCGACTTCATCCTCCATTTCCTCGTTGCTGCCTTCATCAGAGGACGATGACCTTTTTCGCTTCTCGCGAGTGTGCTCCATGGCTTCTTCTTCCTCCTCTCCTTGCAGTAAAGAAGAAGATGATGATGATGAGGAAGATGACGACGGGGCGGATGACAAAATGGCTTTCGTTCGTCGAAGGAGGATATAGCTGAGCAAGTTCTAGAGCACAGCATTAGACAATTCAAGAGAAGGAGCATAGGAGTCTGAATACCTTGAGTTGTTGAGCGGCACGAGGGTCACTCTGTTCGTAGGGCTTCGCGATGACATTCTTCCACACACGGTATTCGGAAAAGGGCTCAGCTCTCAGGAAGTGAATCAAGGAGAACAGATCGTCCAACTGATTTTGTATAGGAGTTCCTGAGTGACGATACGTCCAAAATCAATATCTCCAAGTGGCTCTCTCGATGAACAAGGTTCGTCGTACCGGTCAGGCACCATCGACGCTCGGCAGTGAGCGCAAAGGTGCCCTTGGCCATAAGAGTATTACGACTGCGAATCAGGTGTGCTGGTGGTTGGCAAGTGAGAACACTGAGCCATCATCGCGGCGAAAGCACACACCTTCATCCAAGATTACTCGGTGCCATCGAATGGCTAGGAGCTGGTCTGGTCGCTTCTTCTTAGGGCCAGCTTTGGGCTTCTTCTTCTTCTCTTTCTTTTTAGGATTATCGCCCTTGTCAGTCTTCTTTCGGTTCTCTTGAGCGGCGTGGTTCTGTTCGTACTCCTTCGACAATGTCTGATCAAAGCGATCAACCGTGAGCTTCCCGTGCTTAAGAAGACAGAATGGGTATAAGGACTGGTACCGAGTAACTAGTAATAACAATATCGGCAGTGGCCAAGCGAGCAGCAGGCACATTCCATCGCTGCTGGCCATGGTGAATGATTACATCCAAACTCTTGGACTTCGTATGCTTTTTGACTTCTCCCGCCCACTGCAAAAGGTGAATGTAAGTTGTTTTGATGGGCAGACAGAGGAATGAACATGTCTACCATACCTGATTCATTACACTGAGCGGCACCACAATGAGCGTGGCATTACTGAGGTACAAGCCGCTGCTGTTTTTCGTTCCAATCGAGGTATTCGTACCCTTGTTGGTCAATATCAAGGATAAGCTCTGGCGGAATCAATTGTTAGGCAAAGAGGAATCCAGCTGTGTGGAAAGGAATGTACTTGGATCGTCTTGCCAAGGCCCTGATCGTCCGCGAGTATTCCTCCTCGTGGTGGGGCAGGACGTGCGGGGAACTCAAGGCTAAACAGATATATTAGAGTTAATGGAACGTAGTAACTGTATGAGCATTACTGAACCTGATGGCTTCGTTATAGTCGCTGTAGTAAAACTTAGTTCCATCGGGAAACTGAGCCGGTTTCCACATTGGATGAATGTCCGTCATTTCATCAAGCTTCTCGTTCCTGCTCGCTTCCTCCTCGCCGGGCGTGTCAACCAGCGAAGAGGTATCGCCCTCGTCCTCACACAGATCGACGACCTCATGGCTGGTGTCTAGATCAATCACCTCCTTGCTTGTTTCCAAGTCTACCACCACGCTGGGCTTACTTGACTTTATCTGGGCGGTCCGAACAAGCTTTTCGCGCTGCACGAGCCACCAGAGACCCTAGAATGATAGGTTTAGATTATTGCATAGAAGAGCGACCAGCGGAGACAGCTGGGTACCTTGCGCTGGTGTGGTAGAAGCGAGGATGTCAGCTCTGGAGGAGCAGGTAACTCTTCAAGAGAGCTGTCGTTAGAGGAGCCGTAGAGGGAGGGTAATCCATCTGTGCGGTCGGCCTCTGATGCTTGTTGAGGGTTCGCTCCGATCGAGCGGAGTCCGTCTTTCTGGCTGCCCACGAACGAGAGCAAGCGACTTGAATTGGAGAAACGATCTGCTTGTTCTTCCAGCGCTTCAAAGAGTTGTGTGAGCGGCTTCTTCTTCAGGAACATATTGTTCCTCTTGCGCGCGCCTGCGGCTGGTGAGATAAAGGTACATTTTCAATGAGAGCCATCTTGAAGCTGCGCATAACATGGAAAGCACCTCTAGGGATAGCATCGAGAGGAAGCGATTGCGAGGGATGTCTTAAAGCTTCACGACGAACGTAGATCTGCATATCAGGATAAAAGCATGAGAGAATTACACGACAAGATTCATCATCTAGAACAGGAACGTATGGGAACCTTGAATAGCACGTTTATCCCAAGATAACTTCGTTTGGAGACTATGCCCATCACACTTATGATCTCCCGTTGTAACAGGGCAGCCAAGAACTGCGCCCTCTTTCCCATGTGCCCTATCACCTGTTATATAAATAAACATTTAGTCAAAAGATGATAGGTGAAGGCATCCATTCACGTACGTGACCATTCTCGGGATCACGAGCAAGAAGGTGCAGGCCCATTGCATTGTCCTCTTGCACCGAAAATGATATATTCGCTCCCACAGGCAGAGGGCGGTTGCCAATGAGCACCACCTCGTATTCGAGAGTCCCTAGATATTTCGGCCATCCGTTTCTGTCTTGCTTCTGCATTGAGAGAGCGTTTGAATTAGAGTCAAACAACAACAACAACAACTCACATCCTTGTTTGTTGGGAAAAGCATACCACTGTGTTAGCGGTCCAGCTGTCTAGAATTATCACTTCATTTTCCTCATCATCGTCATCTATGAGATTTATCCCTTGAGACGTTGTCGCACGCTGATAGCCTTCTGCAAAGCCCGACATCACTCCTTGTGATTCGATGTCAAACCTTGGTGGTGCTGTATACAAGACAAACATGTGATGTGAGTTTGAGCTTGAGAGTGGATTGGGCAGATGCAAGTACGAGCTTTGCGAGCGGAATCAGTGCTGGTCAATTCTCTTTGTGTCACCCAGTCTAGGCACACAAAAATTGTCTACATAGTAGGGAAGCTTAGCAGGCAGCTGCCACATATCCAAATAGGGATGAGGCGAAAGAGGCACCGATTCTACATCACCCTGACGGATCTCCAGGAACTCAGCCACTTGCCAGTCGGGAACTAAGTCGCCGATTACCTCCTTAACTTGTGCCACCTTCGCTCTTTGCTCTGCGATGATGGATCCATATACATTTATGACAATCGTCAGTTCAGCTGTCTCCATTCCTCGCCACATGCGTTCAGTCACCTGGAGACAGCTTGCTGTCTTCTTTCTCTGTGTGATCGGCACTGTCCTGAGCCTCGCTGATTTCCAGCTTCTTAGTTCTACGCGCCGTCTGTTCTTTCCGTTCTGGGTGGGACAAATCATCACATTAATTATTTTGCCGCAATTCAAAATTCTTTCCCAAATCTCCAGATTTTGGAATTATTGAAATTTTTCTTCGAACATTTTTTACTTTGGTGGTGTACCTTGGGGCGAGGAAGAGAAGGACGTAGAGGGTGGGGGGACGGCCTGGGCGTTGAAGAAGAGATTGAGGGCTGCCTCTGTGTTCCCGTTAGCACAGGCGAGCAAGTGGCGCAGATGGGCATCGCTCTCCTCCGAAGGGGTGAGGTCGAGAATGGCCCGCAAGGTTGCTAGGGCGCTGTCATCAGTGGGCGGTGTGTTGTCCATCTTTTGTAACAGTCCCTCGGCCACCCCCCAAGAAAGATGGTGTGTGCCTGCGCACAGATGAGTTTTTTTTTCGAATTTGCGGTTTCGCGCGCTTTTCTAAATGTTTCCGAAATGAAAAAAGTGTTATTTCGAACTGAGCTAAGATTTTCATTTTCAGCTCTCCACGGCCCAAAACCTCAGAATGAGCGGTCAACAGACGCCTGCGTCCCCCCAGTTTGGCTATCCGGGGCCGGGTGGTTCGGCAGCGCCTGCGGGCGGCCAGTCGCCCACTCTTTCGCCTTCTCCAGGTGGGCCACCAATGCTTTATTAGCTTAACTATCAATAAGTTATTTATATTTATTATTATTATTATTACTTTGTACTTTTTTCGTACATTTCTAAAACAATGCAAATCATTTGTTCGTTATTGTTTTAATTTATTTTTACTGATCCTTGTCTCATTGCACATTGATGTGGTTGGTGGACAGGAGCCACGCCTGCGTCGCCGTGGGCTCAGCAACAGCCGTCTTGGGGTGGTTCGCCATCCCAATACTCGGCTACGCAGCAGCCGCCACAGGGCGGTCCTGCCTACCCTCAGCATGGTGCGGCGCCGGCAGCGCCTGCTCAGCAGTCCCCGCTGCTCGAACAGCAGAAGCAGCCACAGCAAGCACAACAGCAGCAGCCTACCTGGAACACGCAGCAGCAGACCTGGAATCCCCAACAGCCACAGCAGCAGCAGCCAGCACAGCAACAGGCAGGTCAGGGATATCCTCCACAACAGGGACATCCTCCTGCCCAGCAGCAGCAGCCAGCACAACAGCAGGCAGGCCAGGGATATCCTGGTCAGCAGCAACAACCGCAACAAGGCGGTGCTCCTGCTGGCGCTGGCGCACCGTATGTGGCTACGCCACAGCAGCAGCAACCAGCGCAGGCTGGCACTTATCCTCCACAACAGCAGCAGCAGCCAGCACAACAGCAGGCAGGTCAGGGATATCCTCCACAACAGGGACATCCTTCTGCCCAGCAGCAGCAACCAGCACAAGCGAGTGGCTATCCTCCACAGCACCAGCAATCGTCCGCACAGCAGCAGCAAGGTGGCCCAGGCGGATATCCTGGTCCGCAACAACAACCACCACAGGGCCAGGGTGGATACCCTCCATTGTCTGGTGGCTTTCCTCCTCAACAGCAGCAGCCGGGAGGTGGATGGAATCAACAGCCAGGTCAGGGATATCCTCCACAGCAGCAGCCAGCACAGCAACAGGCAGGTCAGGGATATCCTCCACAACAGGGATATCCTCCTGCACAACAGCAGCAAGCAGGCCCTAGCGGATATCCCGGCCAGCAGCAGCAGCCACAGGGCCAGGGTGGCTATCCTCCACTATCTGGTGGCTTTCCTCCTCAACAGCAGCAACCGGGAGGATGGAATCAACAGTCAGGTCAGGGATATCCTCCACAACAGCAGCAGCCTCCGTACTCGTATCAGCAAGCCTATCCCGCGCCGGCTGGCGGTTGGGGTGCTCCTCCTGGCCAGCAGCCGCCAGGGGGTGCGTTCTATGCTCAATCCACGACCAAGACAACCTACGCTGCTGCGGGACCATACCCGTCAGCCTCAGGACCATGGGGTGGCAGTGGTCTAGTGCCGCCCTCCTCTGGTGCGCCAAAGAGTCAGATTGAAGGATGGGTACAGTGTGATCATTCTGCAATCAGAGAACTTCATCAACTCACAGTCGACATTGTATGGTGACAGCTGTCGTACTATGGCCAGCCCTCACCTGACGAAATGATGATTCTACGTGAATGGTTCAATGCTGTTGATCAGGATGGTACGAGGTCTTGCCAGGTTAACGTTCGCCAAATGTTATTGACGTTCTCTCGGTGTAGGAAGTGGAGAGATCGATGTAGAGGAACTGCAGCGTGCACTAGCTGCTAGTGGTGATACTTTTGACAAGCAAGCATGTATCTTTTCCTTTCCCACTGATTATCTTCAGCGAGACCTAATCTCGTACAACAGTGGACCTGATGGTATCCATGTTTGACGACAAGGGGACCGGCACCATCGATATGTCTGGTACAATTACTGCGTACTTTATAGGAAGTAACGTGTGGGGGAGTAACTAACATGTCTTTGCACAGAATTCGTGTCACTCTTCCGATATATCAATGCAATCAGACAAGCCTTTGATTTCTACGATGTCCGCAAGACAGGAACGATAGATATGCCTCAAGTGGTATGGTCTACCTCGTCGTTCTTCTGGTGCAGTTGCTTATGTGCGCACAAACAGGGTCAAGCCCTGGCGCGAGCCAATTTCCAGTTGCCGCAGGCCACCGTGCAGGCCCTGTTCTTCAAGTTCGATAAGTCTAAGAGAGGGCACATCAACTTTGCACAGTTTCTGGAGCTCGCAATGTTCCTGGGCAATCTGCGCGCGGCCTTTGAGCGGCAGGCCTTCGGCCACGACCGTCTGCGCCTTGATCTCGAAGGTTTCACATCTGTTATGGCAACGATTTATCAGCCACAGCCCTGAACTGGATGACATTATTGTTCTTCTATTTCTAAATCAACATCCCTCATCGTGGAACGAAAGATCAGAGCCGAATTAGGCGTCCCTACGGTTTATTTTCTATTTCGTAAGAGAAAACCTGTGAAAATATGTGAAGAATCTGACTTCTTGGCAGTAGCAGCCTTCGCCTCCGGAGAAGTGCGGTTTGAAAATCCTCTAAGGCTAAGCAATAGGAGATCTACCCAGAACAGCTCAGATGGTCCCGTGTGTCCCCCCCGAGCCCAACTTGTCAAGCTTATCACCCCAGCTGGCCTTCGGCAACGATCCTGTCTAATCGGGGAAATAATAAAATCGCCTCGATGCAATTTCTTGAAGAGAGCCGAACGGACCAGTCAGGGATGAGTTGAATGTCCGGAAAAAACCTTCTATGCACGATTGCTTCGGTAGGTCACCAAAGCCGGGCTCACCTCAGGGGTTCTGTGGCCAGGCCCCCGAAACCGGACCGACAGACACAAACTCAGGCATAACACAAGCTCCTAGCGGCCCGTATCTGTATATTCTGTTCAAAAACAGCACAGACCTTCCTCTCCTCTCGAACACTCTCTGCCCAACACACCCAGTGTGCAAGGGTCAACTCCCGCCATGAAAAGAGTAGCAACACTTGGCCTGCGCCAAGCACGGTGTGCCACGGCTCTGGGTGGCGACCTCTTGGCCTACACCCGTCGTCACGGCCTGTCCACCAAAGTCAACGTAGCCGAGGGGGGAGATGGTGAAGATGGACGCAGGCGTATAGAGAGCTTCAGGATCTTCAACGAGCGCAGCGGCAAATTCCGTGTAGCCGTAGTAAACAGGTTGCGGGCGTGGTGGCATGAATGAAGAGCATGATGACCTTGAGGGCTCACTTCTTGTCCATTCCCTCCTTATGCAGATGCAACATGGACTGCTTCTTCTGCCACAACGAGGGAATGGACAACCCACGCAGATCTGCAACTGCGCTCCAGGAGAACAATGCAGTCAACCCCGAAAGCCAGGAGATCAGCGCTCCGAAGAATACCAAGCGTGATCCTCTCAAGAGACGAGGACCTTCGCTACTCTCCACCGACCAGCTGTTGGGCATCATGAACGCCTTCACGGAGCTCGGCGGCAAACAGATAAATGTGACAGGTTTGGGACAGACCTCGACTTTGTCCAATCCATGCGTGATGCTTGCTCACATGTTGGCTCAGGTGGTGAGCCTCTCGCGCACCCGGAGATCAACACCATCTTGCGAGGCATCAACAAGCGCAACACCCGTATTGTCCTGAACTCTAACGTACTGCTGGCTCAGCGCTTGCTGAAGGAGCCCAAGATCGACAACGTGGACGCTATCTATGCCAGCCTGCATACGACAAGCCCTACGGCGTTCAAAGAGAAGCTGGGCACAGCTGCATCAGCAGCGCGGACGGTGATGGACAATATGGTTTTGCTCAAGCGTCACGGCTACCGTGTGCAGATCAACTATTCGCTCGGGGACTACAATAAGGACGAGTTTGCCAAAGTGCTGGACTTCGCAGTGGAAAACGGGATCGAACTCAAAGCCATCGCGCTCATAAGACCGAACGACGAGCCACAGTTCTACGGCGGAGACTGGATCAACCCTCAGTGGGTCGAGCGCGTCATTGAGCAAAGGCCGGAAATGGAACGAGTAGCTTCCCGCGAAGGCTTTGGCGGGCGCTCGATCACCTGGCAGACTCGTCGTGCGCTAGGAGACCAAGAAGAGCCCATGAGAGTTGAAGTGAAGAATGTCGCTACAGGCAGACTAATCACTGACTACTGCAACGGCTGTCGCTACATCAATCAGTGCGGGTAAGTGCACAGCCAAGAACCAGAATCCTGCTTGCGCCACATACTAAAGCTCTCATATGCGCGAATGTTGTGCATTCAAAAAGAGAGGGAATCTACGCCCTGAGGAGTGGTGTTGACGGGCTGTGGAAGCCATGCCTGCTCAACAAAGAGAAGTTCGCCAAGATCGAGGAGCAAGAGCGTAGTTCCTACCGTGATCAGATCTTGCATCATATTCATGAGTACGTCATTGATTCGTCGATATACATAGTCATGATGTTGATTTCTCTACTCTGTACGCAGCATGGTCGGTAATTGGTCACAAGCCAAGTTTGTCACTGGCTCCCCACTGTAAACCTTTCACTATTTCAAGTTTCAAATATTTCAAGTGAAAAAATTGTTTCGAAACTGCTTCAAGATTTTCGAAATCGTTTCAAAATGCTTAATTAATTTCAAAGCTAATGGAGCTGCCCGTAGAGGTGCTGGCCCAAGTGTTGCGCTGGCTCTCCGTGGTGGACCTGCTGCGGTGCGAGGCCGTTTGCACCCCTTGGCGCGTCCTCAGCACCTCTGCTGATCCTGCCAGCATTGGGTCATGGCTTTGGCGCAAAGTAGGGTTTCGCGAGCAATTTACATGTTATTAAACACATTTTTGAGGTTACAACAATGCCTCTAATTTCAATACTAATTATGATTTTATATTATTATTAAAATCTCATATTAACATAAGTAGAAGTAGAAAGATTTCTAAAATTGATCAAGAAGGCTGTAATATATTTATGAATGACGGCTATCTGCGCAGATTCACCATAATGAGTACGGAGCCGGTAAGCTTCAGGGAGAGGATGATAGCTGGCGCGATCTCACTGTGCGGGCAGCCAAGAGCTATGTGGCGCTCCTCCAGGCAATGGATCGTTTCGTTCCGAAGGAGCCGCTGATGGACCAGATGTTGCGACTTACGGGTGATGAAGCCACTTCTGTCTTCGAGCTGGCGCTCTCGAATGGTCATGATGCGATCTTGAGGAACGTGGTGCAGTGTTCCGGTGTGTACATCACCCGAGCTCACCTGACTTCGGCTATCGCGACCGGCCATGTGGCAATCGTGCGGCTGCTGAGCTCCACGAACCGTGCGTGTGTGGACAATTCCCTCGTGTTCAAGGCCTTGGAGACCGATAATCCGACGTGTCTAGAGGCACTCGTGGAACTGTTGCCCAAGTGGCTAGAGTTGTCGCGTGTGGAGGCCAAGATCGAGAGGATGAATCTCACACTTGCTTCCATCGAGCTTAACCTCTTCGACCTGTTCTGGCGCGCTGGTATGCTGCTCGTTTCTGTTTTTCCAGACTTGACTATGTTTCTCTTATCCATGGTAGCCAGTGTCCTGCAGTTGCACGCACATTGTCAGGTATATATTGCAGTTATATGCCACCGAAAGACGCACAGAAACTCTTATCACCTCCTCTCCACGGTGTACGTTGCTTGTGCACACTTCAAGCGCTTGATGTTCTTGGCTGAGCAGAAACAATTGTTGAATGCAGATTTTAATTGGGACGGTTATGCGGGATTGCACATGGTGTGTGGTCACCCCTTCTCACCCACGCTGGAATTGGTTTTCCAACTGGCTGGCCCGCATATCAACATCCGGGATTCCTGTGGCCGTACACCTCTACACGTTGCCGTCGATCATCTGTCCTCACCACTTCCCACGATCAAGATGCTTCTGGACCACGGCGCCGATGTCAAGGCAACAACGGTACGTTTTGGTACCTCTGCCCAATGCGTGATCATTCTTCTCATCAAGCGCGTGGATTCAACATGGTTCAGCACCGGGGCCAGTCGGTGCTATCAGTTCTACTGGAGCGACGGTCATGCTCTTTAATGCTGGAGTGCATCAGGGAGCTCATCGATCATGGGTGCCTCATCGATAAGCCAGGTGCTATTCTTGGCAGAATATTGCAGTGTAGTTTCCGTAGTCTTGAACCAGACGTGAATCTCAATGAGCATCGCCTACGGGTGCTGCGAGCCCTTGGGCGTCATCCTGATTGGCGTCTTGACAAGCTAAGCCGTGAAGAAATGGTCAAGATGGACCTGGCGGACGAGTTAATTACATGCACGCCTCGAGTCATTCGCTTGCTGGGAAGGCAGGGCCTTCACATTGATGACTTAAGATTGATGTACGACGTTTCTATCCTTGGATAGTGTGATGACTGATTTCACCAACCATCACACTTTGGATTCATTCTCATCAGACATTCGCCACTGCTTAAGGCCCTGCAACCGAAGCGTTTGGCGGGCAAGCTGAGGGCGGCAGTGGTGGAAGCGCTTCTTGAGCTGGGCTGCGATGCATCCGCTGTACTCGACGAAAAGGAAGGGCTGTATCCGGTGCACCTGGTCCAGGCAGGAGAGAAAGTCCTGCTATCGGTCCTCGTGGCCCACGGGGCGGACATCAACGCCGTCGACGTGCGCGGCAATACCATCCTCCATCGTCAGATTCTTCAGGCTCGAGGAAGAGACGTATGGAAACCAGAGTTCTCCTTCCAACTGGAGCCCTGCTACCGGACAGAGGTGAAGGTCTACCTCCCGGGGTTGACGTGTGCCTGGCTGCGATTCATCAAGCGGAAAGGTCTGGATCTGAAGCTGATCAACGGTGATGGGAAGAACTACTTGGATTGCTGGGCCAGGCGCTTCCGTATTGAGCGGGAACCCTACGGCAGCAAAGTACGAGCTGAGCTCGCCCGGGAGTGCGGCGTGCCCAGTTCTGCACCGCAGACCACTGTTGTCCTCTCGCGCTCGACTACTACTGCTACCTCCACCTCTCCGACCGCACAACATGAAGAACAGGCCCTACCATGAAGGAATGCACCCGTCATGCTCATCATGTACCGGAGTGGACTACTACACACACAATCATCCGACAAGAGCCCTGTGGAATGAACGAAGTTGTACGTACAACTCTTTTCTTTGATGTTGGAGGCTGCAATGGTTATCTCAATTTATGTTCCAGCGAAAGGACAACGCTCGCGTCATTAGGCAAGTAATTGGCGATCTACGGCATGCGGATGTCCTCGTCGAGCACGAAATAGACTTGGATCAGCGTCACTGGCTAACCGAATATGTCTGCGAACCTGGCCGCGACGTTTGCGAGGTTTACGATCTTGTCGAGTACCTCGAGCGTACTCACTTTTTTATGCTCTTTTCCCTCGTGTTTTCCCTCCTCTTTCAGCTCACTGGCCGTCTTCATCACGAACGGCTCGAAGGAGGCCAACGCGTCGAGGTAATTCTCTATCCAGTGAAAGATGCCGTTGGTGGTGCCCCCGCCAGCAATGCTGAACTCAGAAACGAACGCCACCTTAGAGTCACCGGAGTCCGAGGTGGCGACAGCGCTGTAGCAGCAGGGCAACTCGGCAGTCGTGTTCCACTGGTTCGTCACTGCCCACCAGAGGAGGAGCTGCTGGGTCTCTAGTTTGCCGAGATCGTAGAAGGTTATCAAGTCCAAGTAATTACCCTCTCCTGGCTCCAGGGTTTGATCGTTCTTCTCCTTTTTCAATTGCATGATGATCTGCATTGATTGGGCGACGGTTCATCAGTTTTACAGTACAAAAACAATGTCGTCCAGGAGGGAGCACCGCGGTATCGCTTTTGTCGGGCATCTTGTGGACGATTCTGAACGTCGTTTCAGAGTCACCTTGTTCGAAGATGGAGATCTTGTTACCCAGCGATTCCTTCTTGGCGAAGTCGTCGAACAGCTGTTGCTTGGAGATGGCGAAAATGACTGTGTCCGATGACATGGTAGTGCTCTCTGTGGGGGGTTGGATGTGGTAGAAGCAAATGCACCCACTCTGTGCATATATAAATAGGGCACCACATTGTCGTTCCCCGAGGCTGGTTGACTACAAGTGGACAAGAATCATGCCACATTTCATTGGCGGGTCAGCTACTCATTAAAGGGCTGTCCTCAGAAACATGACATCTTCTTTTCAAGCAAGGAAACCGCGGTTCTACAGCGAAAAGTACCAAGATGTCGGCCAGAATACGTCGACTATGCTCTTAGGTACCAATCCCGCCTTGATAAAAGAGTGGGCCTTCTTGGAACAGTCAGACATCATACACCACTTTGCGTTAACGAACCAACGAACGAAAGACAGAATGCCTGGCCAGACCGACGATCAACACAACCACCCTGGCAAGCATACTCATGCCGCCGGTTTCGGGAGCTGCTGGGACTGTGCCTGTATGGGCTTTCAGGGCTATGGCCAGTGCTGCACCAACTGTGGTCACAATTTCGACAGACACGGATGAAGCGTTCCCGACCGGGTGTTCGGCGTGATATCGGTTCAGGTCGGCCATTGGTTCTTCGCCACTAGCTTGCCTCCTTCAGGAAGCTTCACAATAAACTGATAGTTTCGCAGTTGAGTTTTGGGGAAGAAGGGCCTATCAGTGGGTCGGTGTGGATATGTATGGAGAGGCGGGAGATCCCTGTTGACGCGATCATCACACACATCCTTTTACAGGACACCAACCAGCCTACCAGGCACGCGGGCGTACTGCTTTCAAGTCCAGGACGGTAGACCTAACAACAATTAGATATGCACAAGCGTATGCACGCGTATCCAATTTATTAGATGCCAAGGCCTTTCCATTCAGCTCACGCCAAACAGGTGGAGATGGCGGTGTAGCTACGGGCTCTTGAGGACCGCGCTCGATGTGTGGGGTGGCCTCTTCGGGACACGTAGGTCATGCCAACTGTTCGTGTGATTCAGGCCGAAACTCGGGGGAGAAGAAAAAGGCACCAAACAGAGTTTCATGACCTGCCGCGCCCACGTTTGTTGGTTTCTACTGGGTCTCGACACTTACTTTATCAGGCACTCACCAGCCAGACCAAAAAAAGGAAAGTACTTTAATGGAATCTGGCGTTTGGGGAGTCGTCAATCTCGAAAGGGATAGCACCTGACTTCATATCTAATCCTGGTTTATTGCGATGGGTTCCTCGAGATATCTTGGGTTTTTCCAGGTACTGGAGTCTGAAAGCACGATACCTTGGAACAGACCCACGAAATCGCCAAAGCAGGGGGGGCTACATTATCACCCAACAGGAGCATGCTGGCGACCTCTGGGCTAAGGACGGTCCTTAGCCCAGAGGTCGCCAGCGCCCAGTGCAGGGAATGTTGGAGGAGCCCATCCTCAAGGGATCCCATAGTCATGGCAGGAGCCATGACATGATCGACGTTCTGAGAGTCCGTCTTCCTGTCCAATCCAGTCTCACACCTCACCTGAACAGGGAGAGAACAATCGTTCTCCCTTTCCTTGTGCTTCTCACTTAGGGTTACGCATTCACGTTCCCTTCCACAGTTGTTCACTTGCACTCGTCTAGCTCTGCAACAGGGAACACAAGTGGAGGCCATACTTCACAAGTCTCATATCCACCATCGCCATCTGCAACAGCTTCTCCATACATCACAGCAACTTCTTCCCGAGCACTACTCCTTCCATCACGGCAACACCAAGAATGACATCGACACCTTCCCTGTCGTCACCACCATCACACACAGCTTCTCCGTCACTTGTGTCACGATGATTCCATCGGTTACGGCAACGCCATCATTGTCAGTAACACCCCCTTGATCACACCAACACCCAGCGTCACGTCGACTGCTTCTGTTTCGCCTTCGTCATCCCTTCCGCTTCAGCGACTGCCTCCATCGGACGCCAAGTACCCGGTCAGCACCCTGCCAACAAGTACGGCGTCGGTCTGCCGGATAATGCCGTTCACGGCGCCGACTCCGTGGAGGGTGGCTGAGCGTGGGATTGAGCTGCAAGCTTTTCAAGCTCCGTGTAAAGAAAATAGATAGTGCTATTAAAGAGGAGTCACACATAGATTTGATCTCTGATTGTGATTGCATTCATGGGGCATCTCCATGCCGCCCAAAGAGCACGGAGTGCTGGAAAAAATGTCAGAGCCACTGAAAGAGCAACACGAAGCAGGAGGATCCTCACTCCACTCAACTACTGCTACCACCCCGACCGCACAACATGAAGAACAGGCCCTACCATGAAGGAATGCACCCGTCATGCTCAGCATGTACCGGAGTGGACTACTACACACAATCATCCGACAAGAGCCCTGTGGGATGAACGAAGTTGTACGTACAACTATTTTCTTTGATGTGGCGCTAGCAGCACACCTGCCGGAGAGTATCCCACGTGAGCGCCTCCGGAGAGAAAAAGACAATTACGATTGGACGGGAGAAAAGGAAATCTCCTATAAGGTGTTGCCTGAATCAGTTGCAAATGAACACCTACAACAAGGCTAGCCTATCCTCGAACTGCTCTCCAAGGTGGTCTTAATGCCACACGCCGGGCTCACGGGCGTGCCTATTTATCCGAAGCAGAATCCCGGTGAGTGTCCATTCTTCCACAATCCTTGCTTGCGTGTGTGTGTGTGCACCTCTCCTACTACTGCACACTGTGGTTGTGGAGATGCGTGCACAAGTGATCCTCTGCCTCTTCGCTGTCCTCTTCTTCCTTTACCTTGTCCCCGGTATGCCTTGTCTCGTGTGTTGTACGCGTAATTGAAGGTGGAATCTTTACACAACACACATCCACACCAGGGCAGGGCGCGGTAAACTTTGGGTATCCCGACAGATGCTTCTTCTCGGTGAGCAAGTCCTCATCCGGCGCGTGGTGGCTGGTCGACCCCAAGGGCGCCCGGTTCTACTCGCTGGGCGTCGATGTGGTCACGTACTCGGGCGACACCTCTAGGGCTGGTACACGACATCCTTCTCCTCTTTTTCGCTCGACCTGATGGATTCCAGTCCTCATCATTCCCGATCGATTGATCAGGAGGGAATCCCTACAACAACGCGGTGAAGGTCAAGTTCAACAACAACCAGTCGGCATGGGCAGACTCTGCCGTGTCGAGGATGAACTCGTGGGGCCTCAACACGCTGGGATCGTGGTCGGATACGGTGGTGATCACCAAGGGCATGCCCTACACTCGCGCGCTCAGCCTGGGCCAATCATCCAGCACTTGGGCCAACGGCCTCTTCCCCGACGTGTTCGATCCGAACTGGCAGTCGAACGTGTTCAGCAAGGCGGCGTCCGGCTGCGCGCCCTACCGCAACGATCCTACCCTGATCGGCTACTTCTTGGACAACGAGGTACTTCCTTACGTGTGATGAATGTACATTCATCAAACAAAGAGCTTGACCTGCGGTTGTGATGGGATTGTGGTACACAGATGTGGTGGGGACCGATCTCTGGCAAGGACGACTGGCGGGTGCCCGGCACCGTGCTTGATCAGATGCTCATTGGCCTCAACTTGACCTCTCCCGGCCGTCAGCGGGCGGTGAGCTTCCTGAAGACCAAGTACTCCACCATCCAAGCGCTCAACAAGGCCTGGAACACCTCGTACACGAGCTACGATACCATATCCACCATCCCCGCGGCTTCTGTCGCGCACACGAACGACTCAGCCTCATTCGCCTACATCGCTTCAGTTCAGTTCTTCAATGTCTGCCGTACAGGTACGTTTGATCATCATCTCTTTGCTGGTTCCACGCCATGCTAGCGGAGCTAAATGCACCTTATGCACTTCTAGCTATTCGTCAGTACGATCCGTATCATATGCTGCTGGGAGTCCGGTTTGTCGGCGCGCCCACTGAGCCCGTGCTTAGAGCGGCTGCTGAGTATAATGATGTGATCTCCATCAATGCTTATCCGAGCACCAGCGAGCGCAACGGCCCTCCGATATCGAGAATTCAGTACTATTACAACTACACCCAGAAGCCTCTTCTCATCACCGAGTTCGCCTACTTGGGCAACGTACGCTATCTATTCCTCTTCAACACTTGAATGTATCATCTTACTGACCCTAATGATCAGGACTCTGGATTGCCCAATACCAAAGGTGCTGGCCTTCTGGTAGCCACACAAGCCCTCAGGGCAGAGGGATACAAGAACTACACCACGGGGCTGGCAAAGCTTCCCAATGTGGTCGGATTCCACTGGTTCCAGTGGTCGGATCAGCCCGCTGCAGGTCGTGCGAGCGATGGAGAAAACAGTAACTTTGGTCTCGTCAATGTCAACGGTACGTATCCTTGAACGTACCACCAGCGATAGGACACAACTGATCACGTGTGGTTGGCGTTAGATACAACATACACGGCATTGACGAACCAGATGGCCACCACCGGTCCTCAGCTGTGGAACTTGCACGAAACTACCACCTCGGGCCTTTCGGCTGCTAAGTGCTACAGTACGCGCTTTCGTTGATGGCAGTATTGTATGAATTGCCTAATTGATTCTGATGGTGTTGACAGGTTCGCTCTCGTGCCCGAACCAGTGTTCCGGCCATGGTTGCTGCAACACCAAAACGGGCCAGTGCTCGTGCGACAACGGCTTCAAGGGATACGACTGTTCTATCGATGCTTGTAATCACTTCTTCTTCATGCTGATGTCCTTCAGAGTGAAATGCTAAGCGATGATGTCAATGTAGCGCAACTGCAGGTGAACTCGTTTGGCAGTGCTCTCAATACCACTGTGTGGAGAGCCTCAACCTCGTCCACCGGGAACCAGGCCTACTGGGCGAATCAAACATCGACATCCAGCAATCAGCTCAAGCTGGCCGTCTCTCCCTGCACAACTTGTGGATCATATAAATTCAAGGCTGGTGCAGTGTACACTCAATCCAACCAGTTCGGCTTCGGCACCTACACCGCCAGCTTCAAGGCTCCCGCAACCGCCGGCTTCACTGCCCAGTTTGAGGTACCTCCTTCATCACCACACAGTGACCAAAACTCGTTCTCTTATGACTCCGAACGAAGCTGAACAGCGGCGGCGATCCTCGGGACGTGATTACCCTGCGCATCAGAGGCAACGTGTCTCAGGGAGCACTGGACTATGTCTCCGATGGTTCCTACGCATACCTTAAGTGGGTAGGACCTCTGCCCTTCGCCAACCCATCAACTGGATTCCACAATTACTCCATTGTCTATATGCCGTCGTACTTTGCCTACTTTGCCGATGGTGTGCTCTTGGGCTCCTACAACAGCACTACAGCCACCAAAGGCCTTCCTGATTCCACCATGAACGTGGGCTTTTATGTCTCCGTCGACAGCAGCACCTCGCCCCAAGTGACCGACGCCATGTGGGTGCAATCGGTATCGTTCAAGCAGTATAACTCCACCAAAGCTACTTGCTGAGCTTGGTGGATGATCTTACTTCCTACTTTACTATGTCATTGTACATTCCTTCAATTTGGGTAATTCCAAACATTCATACACAGCTTCACTCAAGTGGGAAATGGCCTGCGGAGACAGTACGTTTTGGTTTGTTTGATCGGATGGTTAGAGAGGACAGAGCCCAATGAAAGGAACTACAAATACTTCGCCTGATCGTCGCCCCAACTAAAACATCACCCATTCGAAACGCACGTCAAATTGATGAAACAATCTCACGTTTGCGCAATTTACAGACAGAAGCGTCCTTGTTGTTGTAGCAGTCATGTATGATGATGGTGGTGTGCAGCCACCAGCAGACGACGGCACTCCTCTGGAACTCACGATTGCACTCGGCCGTGCGCGTCACGAGGTCGTGCTTCCCTGCTACCACGCGGATCAGGTGAACGTCAACCACGTCCGGAGGCTCATCGCGGCGCTTCCCGAGGTGAACCTTGGGCCCACCCAAGTGCGCCTCGTCTTCCATGGCAAGCGTCTTGATGACGGTCGCGCCACTCTGGCCCATTATGGCATCACTCACATGAGCACCCTCGACGTTGTGGTCTGCCTGGGCACCTTCTACGTGTACGAGCTCGCTGCCAGGCCCGACCCAAACTCGGATATTGTGGCGGATGAGGACAGCCGACACCCATCTCAGCGTACGGGTACCGACCACTTGATGAAACAAATTTCCGAAATATGTTTGGGTTTGAGCAAACAGAACTGAAACTCTTTAACAGATCTGCGTATCCGAAAGGAAGTGTTGGAGATCTCATCCATGTCTGATGAAGGCGTGCACGTGTGGCGCGTCGGCAAAGACTACCGGTGGCTTGAAGTGATCATCGAGGGACCAAGAGGTAGTGTCTATCAAGGTACTCACCAAAACGGACCTTGATGCCTACGCGCTTTTGATGAACGTCTGATCATCAGGTGGGGCATTCTTGCTGCGCGTGGCCTTGCCTTCACAATATCCCTTTCGGCCATACTCCGTACGCATGCTGACGCCACTCCACCACGCAAGCATAGGTCCGCTAGGTCAAGTGGCGGCGCCCTTCATGCCGTACCTTACCTTTCCGCCCATATCTGCTGACATGCCATCTAACCAAGTACGTTCCTGCAGTGCGTCAGATTGGTCTCCTTCGCGCACTTGCATACACCTGCTGCTCGGTTTGGTGGCTAAACTCCGTCAAACCTCCTTCGGCCAGCCGACGGATGCCTATCTTGGTCCTGGAGTCCCTATGGAAGAGGTTAACCACTTTCTCCATCCATTCGCCATCTGAAGGAGAGGGTATCCTCACTTCTCGTACATTCCAATTAGATTATAGCAGAATGGCAGGCTCGAGGTGAGGCAGCAGCATTCGAAGAAGCGCGCAGATGGACTCAGCTCTATGCCACAGACATAGGACGTTCCATTCTCCGTGGTGGAGGTCGCTGTACAAACTTCAGACAAGTGGCGCATATCATGGCACTTGATGCTCAGGTAGGTTCCCAAGCCTTGCTGGCAAGTGTTAATCACCGTGGCTGAATCAAGCTTGTTAAGGTCCGAGCAGAAGTACGTACAGTACTTCTCATTGCCACGCGAGGTGCTGCAGCAACGATTCCTTCCGAACAACCTGCGCTAAGCAACATACCTCGTGAGCTCATAGATCACATCATACTCATTCTGGCTACGCCAGAGCCTTCGAAGATGATGAAACTGCTTGGGCTGCGGCCAAGTGACTGTGATGACAAACTGCCGCTGGACTGGCGAAAGAAGCTAAGCCAAGGCCCACGCAAATGATGTGATCTAGTAGGAATGTAGTCATGATTCCTTCGTCTGCTCTTTGGGTGAAAGAGGTAGTGAGAAAGCCTCCCACTTTGGATCGTTCACTATCCAGTCACGAAAAGCGGAATGTCCGAGCAGTGCACTGCGTGCTTCCGCATAGCCTGGAGCGGCACGTTTGCATGCACCATAAGTTGCCATCAAGTCCTTGGGTACTTGGCCAGGCACAACCACTGAAGGTAAGCGCGAGACAAGAGAAACGCAGCGATCAAAGAGAGCTGCCTTGCATAGACGTGACCTGAACACCAGGACATATGATCATGTAGGTGAGCACTCTTGATCATGAGGATGGGAGGAGAGATACATACCTAAGCTTGGGATTGGTCCAATTCTTTTTGCTGGCGCCTTGCTTCTTACCAAGAGTTGCCAATACCACTTCGCTATCGTCATCATCGCCATACGTCCAGTTAATCGCTGCGATGGCAGAGAACAGTGAGCATCAATCTTGATAATGAAGCACACGATGGGACAGGCATTCTTGTACAAGTTGGCGATGACTGAATGTCTAATTCAGTAATCTTGGTCAGCTCCGAACGACTAAATGGGAAGGTGACGTTGCCAGCATGATAGAGCTCTGGCTCACCAATATGGTATGGCGTCGCAATAGCCGGGGCTGAGCTGGTAGGAATTAAACATGTTATCATCATCAACCTCATTCTGCGTTCAGTACCGTGTTGAAGGTTGTGAATGCGGCCAGAGAGTCCTCTCTTCAAGGCGTCGCGGTTGAATAGCTCTCCCACAACAAACGATGTGATGTAGATGGGCTCTACGAAATGAGATAGCAGGGCTCCTTGTATTCCCATAATATTCCATCGCGCAATCTTGTCACTGTCACAACAAGATATGAGCCATGTCTTAATTAACCTAATGATACGTAGGAGGATCATGCCTGCACGACATTGACAGCGTAGGCTCACCACGACCAGGCTTTGTACGAAGAACCCCTGTTTCCCTTGAGCGGTGGGGAGCATCCTGCGTAAGAACTCTTTAGCATGAACGGCAGTTTCGAAGTAAAATGTAGAGAGCAGGAAGAGCAACCTCGGAGGGAATACGGTGAACTGACTTTGCTCCAGTACGTTGTATGTCATCGTCGTCTCGGCGCGGTCGTTTCGATTTGTTCTCCTCCTCTTGCTTCTTTTCCAGTTTTTCGCTTTCATTGCTCTTTGGTCCATCAATCTCTGCTCGTGGTCGTTTTGTTCCGCCGCCAGCAGTGGAAGACAGAGATGAAGAAGAGGATGGCATGGACGAAGAGAGGTTTGCATCTATTGTTTCGGATGTGTTGGTAGATGTCTCAGATGCAAGAGGGAAGATCGAAGCATCACCACCTGGCAAAAATGTGAGATTCAGCTCATCCATAAGAGATATAGACAAGAGCAACGTACACGGCGCCTGGCTGATGTACATGTGGAAGGATATGTCCGAAGCAACACTCACAGGGAACATTGCAGCAGGATCTTCACGGCATTTTGTTCGTTCGAAGATGGAGGGCTCTCCCCCTACATACTTGTCGAGTTCGTTCCATAGGTACCTTCATTCACAAACCAAGGGGACATCAAGCTCGCGCTCAAACTCTCTAACACTTCAGTCACGTACCTCATGAAGGCGCGCCGCGCCATGATTTCGGCGTGAGTGTCATTAACTACATCGCCCATATTGCTCATCTTGCTGGGCGAGCTGCACTTGTTACCTGTACACATGATGACAACACATTCATGTCGCGTATGCACTACTGCACGTGAGGCAGCGTAGCTCCGTACCAGTTCCCAGCGCCACAACGGTGTAAGTGCTCTCCTTTGGTGTGTCATCGGGGTTGACTCCATCTTGCTGCACCATCACGATCCCCGCGAGCACCGTCCTGTCATCATCGCAAGGATGTCGATCAGACACAATTCATGAGAAGATACCACCGCACTACTCCATGGGCGACCACTTCTCGCCCGTTTGAATAGGGAGAGGAGAAGAAAGTGATGTATGTGGATGACAAAGAGACGCACCACTGGCGCGGGGCGGGCTTTCCCCGCTTGGGTAGCCGCGCAAACTGGGCCACCACTGCGCGCGCCACCGCCTCACCATTCAGACGACTGGAGTAGTACGCGCCGGTGGTGTGCCCCTTTTCCACTCCGGCGTCTTCGGCAGCACCGGTCCTGTCCTCTGCTGGCTCCTCCATCTTCTACTTTCAGTTTCAAAACACGTTTCAACGAATCCAATTCTTTGGGCAAATAATTGAGCGTTTCGAAACATGTTTCGGAAACGACAAAAAATCGAATCAGATAAACACGAAAACCTGAGGCCATGGGGCTGCTCATGTTTGTGGTTGGGGGGTTGGTGCTTGGCCTACTTGTGCTATACCGCTATGCCACGTCATCGGTACTGCCCCACTCCCCTTGAACCCAACCTCCTACTGCTTGCCCACAGTATGGTGGTGATGATGAACCATGTCTCTTCTTCTACTGCGGGCGGTACCGCCAGACGAGGCCGGCAGGCTGGGGCCAGGGCATGCCGTCTCTCTCGCGGTGGGCGACGCTGCGGCTGTACATGGCCGATCAGCAGCACCTGGAGCTCACCCGTCTGAGCCGTCAGTTGGGTCCCGTCTTCTACCTTCCGTACGTGCTTTGGCCCGGCAGCTTCCTTTTTGACTTCATCACCATTCTTCCAGTGCCTATGGAGCGTTCACAGCCCTGCATCAACAAGCTGTGGAGTTGATGGTGACAAGGATGGAGGTGAATGCGAACGTACCTCGTGTACTGATGTGTATCCACTTGCTGTGCAGATCGCTGCCTTTCTCAGGAGCAGGATGTGCCGTGGTCGTGACTGATCCGCAAGCCGCCAAGATTGGCCTTCGTTCCGAAGTGTGCGACTTCCCTGGGATGTGGGATAAGATAACATCGAGGATTGTACCAACTTACGAGAACATTGTTCGATTGTTGGGTGATGCTCTGCAGGAAAGGCCCATTCTATGAGAGTTGGAGGACTAAAGGCGAACAAGATATGTTTTCTGGCGACGGCGAGTTCTGGAAGAAAGAGGTACTTCTTTCCTTTGCTACTCCCCTGAGCTGATGCTGATAGGGATGTTAAAAGAGGCGACTTGCAAATCCAGCCTTTTCGTACTCGGCCGTACGCATGCTTCACGAGATCATGGTTGAGGAAATGAAAGTCATGTTTCTACGTATCGATGGCGCGGGCCCTACCACAGAGCTCGACCCGGATGATCTATTCAGCAAGCTTGCACTGGATATCATCGGACGAACAATTTATGGGCAATCGTTTCATGCCCAGACCGACTCAAAGGCCCCCGTTCTGGTCGCATTACAAGAGAACATTCAAGAAATTCAGATGCGCGACAGTAACCCGTTTCGCTTCCTCGACTGGCGTGCAAACAGACGCTTTCATGAGAATGCGTACGTTCTGCTGCACCTGCAAATGCGTATACACATACTGACAATCATGGAACAAAAGTGAATTTGTTCGTGGTGTGGCTCACAAAGTTATCGCTGAACGTCGTAATGAGATGAACTGGCGCGAAGTTAAGGATCTGCTGACTTTGCTGATGAAGAGTCAGGACAGTGAGTCCGGAGAAGGACTCTCGGATAAGCAAATTGCCATCGAGCTCGAAGTATTCATGAGTGCAGGCCATGAAACAACAGCTCACTGTACGCCATAATATAGCTTATGTGAATTCGCTTACTAGCGACGCTAATTAAATTGCTCAGCAATGGCCTGGGGTCTGTATCATCTGGCCAAGCACCCAGAAGTTCTTGCAGAACTACGGCGCGAGGTCGATGAGGTTTTGGGTGAACGTATCTTTCCGACACAAGATGATCTCAAGCGATTCAAATTACTGGGGAGGGTCATCAAGGAAACTCTTCGTTTAACTCCTGTAGCTCCTACTGGATCAGGTATTCACGACACTTTTGCTTGAAGTGAGACTTCACGGAATGACTCGTGGTCATGAATGCAGCTCGCTTCTTGCCGGAAGATGTGGAACTGTGCAACTATGCCGTCCCTAAGGGAACAACTGTATGGGTTCCCTTCTACCCGATGTTCATAGATCCCGCATTGTGGGAGGATCCGCTCCAGTTCAAACCGAAGCGTTTTGCTGAGTTCTCTACTTCTGACCCAAAGTTCATTCCCTTCAGCTCTGGGCCCAGAAACTGTACCCTACTCTCTGATGTATTGTGTTGATACTTACTGACTGATATGAGCCGATATCAGGCATCGGCATGGCCATGGCAATGCAAGAGATGGAAATCGCTCTGTCATCAATCGTGCGAGCCTACGATTTCCATCTTGCTGAGGACTGTAAAGTGGAGGCAGTACTCGAGATCACATTGAAACCCAGGTATGATTCTACCTTCTACTATGGTATACATAGTCCTGTTTGCGCTCACGCCCGATGTTTACACTTGTAAAGGGGCATGAGAATGTACTTCCAAAGGCGAGATGACTGATACGGTCGTGCGGCGGAGACAAAATTAAAAGGAAAAAGAAAAGAAAAGAAAAGAAAAGAAAGGATTCTTTTTTCTTTCCGTTACATCTCTTCCGTTGATTGATTTCGGAAATCTTTGTTGTGCTCCGAATCGCTCCGGAGAAAGATCTTCGTTCGCATCTCTCCCTACTCATCTATCTCAATCTAGATACCCACATTTTTGATCTCCACACTTGAGGAGTGAGCACAAGGTACGCCCTAGGATCTTGTTTCTTCCAATTTGGGTTTTAGGATCTTTAATTAATCCGCAGAGCCTGCCATTCTTACAAATTTATTGTTTTCCAATTTTGTAGATTTCACTTCTATATCTATAAATCTATATAGAAGTGAAATCTACAAAATTGAAAATCTTTATGAATTTTATAGATCTTTTTAGTTTCATATATCTGCGCCAAATTACATTAAAAATAGGGCTTATAATTAATCTTTGATAATTAACGAAGATTATTCTTTTTTAAATCGGCTGGTACAGATGGGGAAGGGTAAGCGGAAGCATCAAACCTTGGCCGCTGGGGACGCTCCGGCGGCTGCAGCTGGTGCCGGGTCAAAACAGTCTACGACTGCCACCAAGACTGCTGCGAAGAAGCCGCGGCTTGACGTGCAGCAACAGCAGAAGCAACTCAAGCAGCAGAACGGAGCTGCTGCCGGCCGTCAAGGAGGTCTGCAGAAGGCGCGCGCACTGGCAGCACAGGACAAGCAGGCGAAGAAGGGGAAGAAGGCGCCTAAACAGCACCAACAGGAGGTGGAGGATGAGGGAGACCAAGTTGAGGACGAGATGGAGAGTGTGGCTGAACCGACTACGTACGACGAGAATGGGGACGACGGCGGAGACTTTGTTGAAGGCGAGAGCGATGACGAAGGTGAAGAAGAGCAACCCTATGATGATGACGCAGCTGAGGAAGACGAAGGGGAAGAGGATGGTGAAGCTCAAGACGACGATGGCAGCGAGGTCAAAGGAGGAAAGAAGGAGAAGAGGCTGCGTCCGTACGCTGCGCCCACATTCGAAGAGATCAAGCGCCTCAAGGAAACTGAAGAGCTCTTCAAGTCCAACTTGTTCCGTCTGCAGGTGAGGCATCACCTGTATTCATGCATTCAGGCTTGCATTTTCTCATATGTTGAATTGTTGGTGATGGCGGCAGATCACTGAGCTGCTGGCTGAGGTGCGAGTGAATTACAACAAGACTCTGGTTATTCAACATCTCCTCCGAAAGCTCTACGAAGTTATCCAGAACGTGCCGGAGCAGGAGGTCCAATCATTTCTTGTGCTTCTTGATGATCTTCCAACGTGTGATGCTGACTTTGCTGAGCGAGTACAGGTTTCGTGGGAAACGGTCAAGGAGGCCCCGCTGGTCAAGGCCGTTCCGATAAATGAGAACGAAGCGAAAAAGTTAAAGTTCAAGTTCGCACCTCCAGAGGACATGCTCGTGCTGGGAAGCTACATGCTGCACACTGTGGCCAAGCCTGTACTCAACGTGGACATAGGGATTGAGCTACCTCGAGGTCTTGTGCGCAAGGAAAAGGACGTCCTCAACCACCGTTACGGATTCAAGCGTGCTGCCTATATTCACCTGCTGGCTAAGGAGCTACAGAAGGACAAACGCTTCGTTGATGTCAAGTGGACCGGCTTCCGCGACGACCCGGAGAAACCCATACTGACGATCAAACCTAAAACGGTTCCAGGCGATGAGTACGCCAAGGCAAAGACTGATTTCGTGATCCGTATCCTGCCGTATATCCCGGCCACCACCTTCAAGCTCGACCGTTTCCTGCCCAATAAGTCCAACATTCATGCGCACGCCACTGACTCTGGTATGTTATCCGATCACACGATCATGGTTTGAACTAGACTAAGACTTCAACTTCCTGATGCAGATGAGCAAACGGAAGAGAGCGCCACTCCCACGCCTTATTACAACAACGCGATTATCGAGGACATGCTCTATCAAACTCACCAGAAGCTTATTCATGAGCATCTTCAAAACTCACCTTCGATTATGGACTCAATCCTCTTATTCAAGGTACTTAATCCAAAACGATTGAATGGTTTGCCTAAACCTGACGCTGATCATCTCGCTAGGTTTGGCTGAGGCAACGAGGAATGCACGTGGGCGCAGACACGTTAAACGGCTTCTTGGCATCAATGTTGGTGCTCCATCTTCTACAGACGCGTAAGGTTAACAGAGAAATGTCCTCATACCAGATTTTCCGAGCCTCCCTGGACTTCATCGGTAACTGATATTTGCACACACAAGTGAGATAATCTACGTGTTTCTTATTCTGATGTGCCTCTTCGGTTCTACAGTCAAGGCAGATTTTGCTGCAGGCATTGCTATGAAGTGTGAAAACGAGGCTCTATCCGGCCCTGAGGTTCGTCCATACTCAGTCATTGGTCCTGCTCCTATTGCTCATGCTGCCTTACGATTGTATCTATGTACAGCATTTAGCCTTATTCACATCCCAGTTTGAGCTGACGTTTCTGGACAACTCTGGCCGGCTTAATCTCTTTGCTCGCATGACAAAGAATGCCTACGAGGAGGTAAAAAGCTTCTACACTCAGTTGTGCAATATGTTCATGTAACAAATTCATTTATCTCAACTCAGGTGCGACATGAAGCGCAGCAAACTTTGCGCTATTTCACCGATGATGTCGTCGATGGATTCGACGCTATCTTCATCAATCCTGTCGATTTCTGGCTCAAGTATGATAACTACATTCAGTACGGTCCTCCGCCATCAGTTTCATCCTATTCACGTCTATGTGATGAAAACACATTTTTGCGTGTCATATGAACGCTCCCGTCCCTCTCTTGGAGAGGATGTAGAGCACATGTTAATTATGGCTATCTGATACTGCATGGATAATGCTCCTAGTTGAGCAACCAATGGCTCACAAGCTAACATATGCTTGCTTCGGTAGTGTGGATCTGCCAGAGCGAAAGGGGGACGAAGAGGGAGCACGGGATCTCAAATGGCAGGTCTGGCTTGCTCGCCGAGTTGCCCAGGTGCTCGCTCAAGGTCTCACTGACCGAGTGTCCTTGCTTCGCACCCAAGCGCTAGTCCTTGATCACTACGCGCTCGACCAAAGCCCCGCAAATGTCGGACGCCAGGCTGTCGTGGGCTTGATCCTGAACGCTGCAAATGCGCGACGGCTGGTTGATTTAGGTCCTCCTGCCGACGATACGGCAAAGGTAAGGAGATCTTGTTTCGTGTCTCCGTTCTTAGAGCTCACTTATTGTTCAATGTTTCACAGGCCGCAGAGTTCCGTAAGTTCTGGGGCCCAAGATCGGAAATGCGTCGCTTTAAAGACGGAAAGATCAATGAGTCTGTGGGTACGTATCATTCTTGGCCACCTGACGCTCGCTATCACTCCAACTGAAGATATTTCCTCTTTGTCTGATTGGTATTTTCAGTGTGGGAGGACAACGAAGCTCGCCATACGATCATTAGAGATATGGCTAACTACTTGCTGAACCGCCACTTGAACATTCCGACTACGTCGATTTGTGCTGTCCTCGATCAATTCGATAGCTTGCTCACACACCGGGGCAAGAGTACGGTCCCTAACTCTCAGACCAATACTGTGGTGGTGAACTTACCGTTGTGTTGTGCTCTCCTCAGCTCTGATTGTGGATACCTCACAAGTTATCATAACGGCCTTTGACAAGTTATCTGCCCAGTTGCGAGGATTTGGCGAAGAGCAGCTGCCCCTTGGTATAGCTCACATCTACCAGGTACTGTCATGCTAGCATCATCAGATAATACATGAGAATAACTTTGTTATGTGCTCCAGGCCGACGCAGCGTTTAGGATGAGCGAGGTTTACCCGCAACAGCCTATCCGCAAGACTAGAGCCAATCATCTAGGATTGGTGTGCGTCAAGCCTATCACAGTCGCCGTCCAGCTACAACCAAGCGCTGCCTGGCCTGATGATCTCACAGCCATCCGAAAGCTCAAGGCAGCTTTCTACATCAAGCTTGCTGAAGCGTACTCTTCCCGGCCTACTGGCGATGGAGCCACTGTCAGTTCTGATCTCTCCCACCATTCAGTTTGCATACCAAGTACGGTCACGTGTGCACCCCTACACCACAGTGGGTGGACGTGCAGATGAAGGTTGAAGGTTTCGTGTTCCGACTCTTCATCCATCAGCAGCGGGAGATAGCCCTCCTGAATCAAAGTGGTACACAGTCCACCTAGCTGAGCTACTTTTCTCAGTGACTCATATGTGCCTCCTTCCCGCAGACGAAAGTAGCGACCAGGTGGCTCTGTCAGAGCGTGTGCTGCAGGCGGCTCAACATGCCGGACGTATGCACGGTTTCTCCTTCCGCCACATTTCATACCCTCTTGCCGTTCGCCTAGCCAAATTGTGGCTGCATTCTCACATGTTCTCGGGCTACATTGAAGATGTACGATAGGGTAACCTTTTGGGGAGAATGATGCCTAATAACACATGACTGATGACGATTTTAACAGGAGGCTATCGAGTTGATTATGACCTATATTTACACGGAGCCGCGTCCTTATGAAGAACCCCACAATCATCTCACCGCGTTCCTTCGGTTCCTGCACCTGCTGAGCAGTTTTGACTGGGAGAACACTGCGCTGATTGTTGATATCGACCGGGAGTTCGACTATGAAGATCGTCAGCAAATTCAGGCCACCTACGAACGTCTCCGTGGTCTTCAGGTACTGATGAAGCAGTGTCAATATCTGCAAAGTATTGATCGCATTTATGCTAACCCTGCTCCCATCTTCCTAGCGAGCCGCCAAGGAACGAGGTACAAAGATCAAGGAGACTGCTCTATTCATTTCAACTCCTGCAGACAAGCACGGGCGGTTGACACGGTAACTTCTCAAGGGTCATAAGGGTTGGGTAGGGATTGTGAAGAATTAACTCGTGCCTGACGCAGGTATTCTCCTTCGCCGCTGATATTCAAGCGGATTATCGGATACGCGCAGCAGTCGCTACGCATCCTCCGAGAGTTGCTGATGCACCCGTTCGTCGTCGAGACCAAGTGGAAGAGTATATTCGTGACGCCGCTTCAACCCTACAATGTGTTGATTCATCTCGAAGCTCAAGTTGGTGCCAAGAAGAGCAACACGGGCCATAAGGACAAGCGGAATGAACAAATCTACGTCGGTCTTGATCTTGTTGCGGACTACCTCTCTGAATTACGAGAGCACTTCGGCCACCTGGCGCTCTTTTTCCACAATGCCCTACAGGGCCAAGTGATCGGCGTCGTGTGGAAGCCCACAACGTTCAAACCCAAAGCTTTCAAGATAGTTAATGCCCAGCACACAATCCCACTCGAGCTTCTGCCATCGGAGGATCCTTTGATCAAGGTACTTCTTCTCTACCCTTCTTCCATCCATCAGGCACCTAAGACTAACGCTTGGACTTGTTTGTGTGCGACTGCAGAAGCTGAACATCAAGCCAGATCCCAGCATCAAAGGCCCGCAGGTGGTAACCAACATCTTCGAGCTGCTGCACGAGTTCGCGGCGCTGGGGGAGGGACTTGTGCAAAAAGTCGAACCGCAATAATTTGCACAAATTAGAAACAAATACAAAACCGTTTCAAATTTCCATTCTTTACCAAATGGGGATAATTAATTAATATTTCCATTTGGGTTTTTTCGCGGCCAGTTCTCGTGTGAAGGACAGGGCGCCCGCGTCTTCGTTCTTATTCACACGACACACATCGCATGGGCAGCACCATGAGCAAGCAGAGCACAAAGGCGCCTATCACCGGAAGTGGCGGAGCGGTAGTGACGGTGCCCACGTCCTACGCGTACATCGCACCTATCGCGCTCGGACTGGGCGTGTGCTTTGGCTTCGCTCTTGAAAAAGGTCGCGTGTTTGAGCCGTCCGTCATTACCGACCAGATGCTGTTCCTCAGGTTTCAGGTACGTGGAATCATATCCTCCACCGCGTTCGTGATCCAGCGTGGCTAAGGGGGCGCTTCGCAGATGATGAAGATGTTCTTGTCGGCCGTTGCCACGTCGATGTGCGCCATGAGTGCCTTGTGCGTACCATCTACTGGACCTGTGTTTGGGCACAGGGTGAACTTAACAAAAATTGTTGACTGTACAGGAGTATGTGGCAAAGAACGGCGCGGTACTTCGAGTTCTCTCGTTCGCACTTTTTCTCTGCACCGCGAGGTCTACCCTCCGTAGCGGTGGGTGCTGGCCTGCTCGGCGCAGGCATGGCAATTGGTGGAGCGTGTCCGGGAACTGTACGTGGATTCCAGCAGAAAAGCATGCTTATTGATGGTTTTGACATAGCGCCGTCTAGACTATTGTACAGCTGGGTGCGGGAGTTAATCAAGGAGTGTACATCATTCTGGGAGGGTAACGTTTTCCATGAGTCCACGTTACGATTGACAAAAGGCAGTACTGATGTATGGATTTGATTGTGCAGGCTGTTGGCGGGCGGCCTCTATTCATACCACGAGTCTCTCTTCCGACCGTTCATCAACTACGGATGCCCGGAGCCTGAGAAGAGGACGATTGACAAGGTGGCAGGAACATCGTACGCCAAGAGCGCCCTTCCAATGGCTTCGCTGCTCCTTGGCATTGTTGCAGCATTGGAGTATGTGCGACCATGGCAGACCGACCTGGGCGGAGCACTACTCAGCCCACCGGCAAACCTCACAATTGGTTCAGTGCTGTCGATGAAGGCATGGCCCCCACAGGTCGCGGGCATCATAGTTGGCCTGCTTCAGATCCCGGCCATGCTTCTTCTCCATGTCACTCTCGGTAAAGCACCTGCATCGTGTTTGTTTAGCGTTGGTTGCCCTAACCTCTTACCCACGATCGATATCAGGTTCAGCCTCGTCCTTCGCCACGGTCGCGATAAATATGATAAGTTGGGTGCGTCCCCGTGCAGTTGAGCAGTCACAGCACATGTCTTCCCTACGCGGTGGAATTGCCCTCTGGCAACCCACCTACTTGCTCGGCGCAATGTTGGGAGCACTCCTTTCCTCTCGTCTCTCTGGCACTTGGGGAACCGTCACAGGCCTCTCTCCAACAGCCGCCTTCTTAGCCGGGTATGAAAAACTTCTTCCTTTAACTGTAACTCTATTCTGATGAGCAATCCACACAGATTCCTGCTGGTAGGCGGAGCGAGGTTAGCAGGAGGATGTACAAGTGGTCACGGCATCAGTGGAATGGCGCAGCTGGCAACGATTTCCTTTGTAGCTGTGCCTGCCATGTTTGGCGGTGGGATCAGCTCGGCGTTCATCCTCCGTGCCCTGGGCTATTACGCTTAAGCAGGCCATTAGCCGTACGGCTTTGGTGCGGATTGTAATCAACGCTCAATGGGTCTATTATGTATTAGAGGCCTCTCATGATTCGTAACTCCACTAAATACTTGACCTTAGCAGCGATGGAGCCCTCTATGTACACTTTGTCTCCATGCACGACCATAGCTCTGCATAGATTTGTTAGCGCGTCTTAGTATTTGATGAACAGCTGTCAGGTATGGGCCACGAGCGCACCTCTTAGGTCCGAGGGAGATGATGAGCACTCGAGTGTGTGGCTTATAAGCGTACAGTTGTTTGCCCATTTCCAGAGCATAAATGTTCTTGGCCACTATATTAGCGTGCTTCTCTGCATTCTGTTACCGTTAGAGTTAGAGTGCCGCTCTATATTGCCATTCTCATGATCCAGTAAGCGTGGTACTTGGGCAAGCTTTTCCTCGTTGGTGTCAGCAATATCACCACAGATAAATATGTTTGGGTAGTCCTCCACCTGCGTGATGCTCATTAGGCCAACGATAACCCAGTCATCAGTAGAAGCGAGAGCTACCTGCAGGTACTCGTTCACCTTGACGTGCCCGGAAGGAGTGAGGATATCACTAAAATTGGTTCGAAGGAAGTCAGTGTTTGGCAAAAAGCCAACACAGCAAAATGCGACCTCGGTCTGCACACTCTCACCCTGAGGTAGGCAAGAACCAACGAGGACGCAAGCCATCGGTATTGGAAAGTTAATGCAAGAGGATCAGACTTTCCTCAATCGTCATCAAGTTTGAAAGGAAAATCGGTCGTGCCTTGTCTGTTACCAGCCGATCTTCATCAACGCTCACCACCTTTTGATCAGGATAAATGTGTGCATTGGGATTGCCGCTGAAGTAGTGCTTGGCGCTGCAGTGCGCGCCCTTGCAACATCGTTCGAGCATCTTGTGACCTGAATAAATAATGTTAAGCTGCTTCTCTGCAAAGTATTAAGTAAAGTGAGTACATTATTCAATCAATACAAGGCGGCAACGTGCCTGGGAAGTAATGTGCGATCTCGCCTGCAATCTCTATGCCGACTGGACCTCCTCCAATAACGGTAATATGCTTGGCGTGCACTAGCCGCTCATAATGACTAATAATAATAACATTTGAGATTAGAACCATAAGACTCAGAGGATCGCGGGGCGATAGTACTTCTGGAGCTCCTCGGGATACAGGGGATTGACGACAAGCACCTGATCATTCGAGCTTATCGGCATACGGTATCTAGATCCCGTGCAAAGCACCAGGAAGTCGTATGGAATCAGACCACCACCCTTCAGCATGACTGCGCTCTCGTGTTTGCGCAGCCCTACCACCTCATCTATGACAATCTTGCATTTCAAATACTGCCACCGTTGCAAGATCAGTTAAGGCACCATAAAAGGATGTGGAGTCCAACGTACGCTAGAATGTGCAGAGGTGACTTTTTGAATGTGCTTTGGATCACAGACGCAGGAAGGCAACGAAAGGAGACACACGAAGTGAGGCTTGGTATCGATCAGCGTCACGTCGAACGTGTGCTGCAGCTTCTTGGCCACCCTGCTCCCAGCGAACCCGCCGCCCACGACTACCACTTTCTTGCGGTCTGCGAAGTGATAGAAATAGTATCCGTCCTGCCCGCATTCATCATCATCATCATCATCATCATCATCATCATCATCATCATCATCATCATCATCATCATCATCATCACGTGCGCACGAGGAAGGAGTTTAGGAATTCCTACAACGAAGGACTTGGTGTGATCCTTGACGTGCTCTATCACGCCCTCCAACCGCAAGCGTTCTCCCCATTGAACGGCCTCTTCTCTACTACGTGCGCCCCAGTGCTGCGCAAGCCAATCCACCGCTTCCGACCCTGATGTATGATGTAGGAGCCACATGAGAACTTAAATTCCAAAATTCAAATCTATTTTATTCTTCGCAATTGCATAAAAAATGAGGAATAATAATAAGGAATAGGATAAAATAAAATAAAATAAAACCTAATAAAACTGAATAACATAAAATCTAATAAAATACAAAATTATTGTGAGGGAGGAGCGCAGCTAGCAGCACCAACGAAGCACAAGGGGTAGGACTTGAGGTGGTAGGTGCGGTCACGCAGGTCGAAGCCCGTCTTGTCGTCACGCATGGCCGCCACAAGTCGGCCCAGCCACGCTGTGCTCCCCACCTCCTGGTCGAGTTCTTCTTCCCCTGCGCCAGGCTCCTCTACCACCACTCCCTCCTCTTCGTCCGGCACACCTTCCACTTCGTGGTCGCCTTCCATCTTCTCGTGTGTTTGTGGGGAAGGCAACAACCTACCTAACGTGCCTTGACGTTTGAGTTCGAAACAAGAAGAACTACGAAATGGCAAAGATGCTTTCGTTGAACTCACGCTACTTAGGACCTTGGGAAGCCAGATAGACAAGTTCAAAGAAAAGAGAACACAAGGTGGAGGAATGGATGAATGAATGGATAGATGATGGATGACCACAGGCCACACGAAGATGAGGCAAGATCTCTGAGAGTTTAGAACAGTGTGTGTGTTGTGTACATGCAATTGTCAAGAGGAGAACAGGTCGGGAGAAGATCAAACTTACTGACACGCGACGGAACCAAGCGAGAAAGCGGGCGCAGAGGCAGGAGTAGAACCGGGTACACTGACAACGATACCAGCGCCTTGGCTCGCTCCAGGCGGAAGCGGGCCGTAGGTGAAGCGCACACGGAAGAGGTTGCTGCTGTCGAAGGTCAAGCGGTCAAGCTCCCAGTACTGCGTGATGGTCGCCGAGGCAGCAGGTACCAGATCTACGATCTCACCATCACCAACACCGGCAACAGCCCTGTCAACCTTGCCCAGGTCACCATCTACCTCGCCAACGCCAACGAGCAGATCGCTCAATACTGAAATCTCGAGCTCCGCACCGGCACCAGCTTCAACATAGCGACCAACTTTGGTCCTCTTCTCATCGGCGCCAGCATCAACACAGGTTACGTGGTAAAGACGCCGCTATCCAGCTCGACTGTTCTACCCACCGTCACCATCGACTCGGTCACCTGCAGTGGTGGCGGAGGCGGTACGACACCTGCTTCGCCTTCGCCCTCTGCCTTAGGGTTAGGGTTTAGGGTTAGGGTTTAGGGTTAGGGTTAGGGTTAGGGTTTAGGGTTAGGG
>CDEZ01017706.1:0-18386 GCA_000826365.1 Acanthamoeba royreba | reverse complement strand
AGCTTGTGAAACCCTCGTTGAAGTTGCTCGAACACCTGGTAGTGCTGGTGCCCAACGATCTGCTGACCGTTCCTCATGACGACCAAGAAATGATTCGAGATGTGCTCCAGCTGGCATTTTTTGATCCTTTCTTCGATGCCTCTTGGGTGCTGCAAGTCGCAGGTACACGCCTTCCTGCCACGAATCACCAAACAACCACTCAGCTGTTGTTGTTGTTGGTGGTGCAGGTCAAATAGCCATGTTTTGTCCCACTCTGCTCAGTTCACAATGGGTGGAAGCTTTTCTATGCCGTGGCTATGTTGCCCTTGCCATCCAGACGAACAGGCACGCGAGCCGACAGGCAATCTTCCATTTGGGTCATCACTTTGCGGCAGGAGTGAACGAGACAGCGGCAGCTCAAGTTGTCAAGCAAGGACCGATACTTACACACGACATCAGTCGCAAGGAGAAGATCAGCGTTGCCATCGGATGGGCCAACCTTGTGCTCCACCTGATGAGCCTCGCGCCAGAACGACGCGTCATTCACCTGTCCTTACGCGATGCTGCCAAGTCAGCTTTCGCTCTGGTTGACACCATCTTCCATATGGAGCCCAAGCTCTTTGATGAAGACGATGAAGACGACGACTACGACGACGACGATGACGACCACAACGACGACGATGAAGACGACGACGACGAGAAGGAAGAGGAGGACAAGGAGATCATGATTCGTGCAGTGAAGACCATGTTCGGCGTCATCTTCACTGAGGCCAACTGTTGTTGTGAGGAAGGGCCAGCTGATGTTGTTGGCCTGGCGCACATGAGTCAAGAGCGTATCGATCGATTATCAAGGAGCGTTGAGCGGTTGTTCTCATCGCCGGTCTCTTCTTCGTCTTCATTGTCGCGTGACCAAGAAGAAGTGGTGGCGAGAGTGCGGCAGGTGTTGAAAAGGTACGAACCCACCCAACTCTCTTGATGTCTCATGGAGTCCGTACTGACATGGACGCGGATGTGGACAAAGGGCTGGGTTGAGCGGCCAAGAAGAAGAAGAACAGGAAGAGGAAGAGGAACAGTAAAGAGGAACAGGAGAAAGTGGAGGCGGAAGAGCTCGGTGGATAACAGCTCGAGAAGCATTTGCCCACAAACTAAGAAACCCATTACAAACTAATGAATTGGTTGGTACAGTAGCATTTAGCTCCTAAATTGTCGATGATCGGTAATTCCCTCGATGTGCGGAGGCAAAGGAAGTGCTTACCACGCGTTCATTCTCCAGACAGAATCTCTGTTTGCCGAATCACGAATCAAACACACCTACCACATTCTAGAAATTCTAGGTATGGCAAACAGAGATTCGAATTGTGTGAGAACGAAACAAGTTTCCGAAACTCGTCTGCATTCTCGAAATTTTCTCCGATTCCGAGAAGCCCGATCTTTGTTGCGTTCAGCAACCCTCATGGCACTTAGCCTCATATCTTGTCCCGACTTGCCCAGTAAGTAAGTCCAACTCGACAACAAGCAGCGAAGCATGAGGAGGAAAGGAGACAAGAGCAAGCACAGAGGTCGCGGCTGCGGGAGGTGTGGCAATTGCTCAAGGGGTCCCTTGAATAAGGCACTCTGCAAGACCAAGGGCAGATACAAGAACAACAAGCTCGCCTTGAAGAGGACGATCGATGGAGAGGACATGTTGTAATAACACGAAGAGAGCGACCAGAGGCTAAAGCTGATATTTTGTAAATAGTTTCGCATGTTCTGTAATGAAAGTCACTTCCACAACAGCAACACTTACTTCCAAAGTGGCGCGGGAGAATGTTGAGTTAGTGTTCTTCAATCCTTGAAGACAGTCCGTCGCCCCACGAAGGTGATGTTGGCCTGTTTCTCACGTAGTCGCTTCTTAAGGATCCACGATATGTGCACGCGACCCTTGTTGCTTGTTTTAGTTCGGCGGGACGCCTTGTCAATGTCACGTTGTGTGTTGCTCTTGTTCTTGAGCTTGTTGACCTTGTCCAGTAAGACAGGTGGCTGTCGGGGTTGAAGATGTTTCGCAGCTGCACCGGGTCTGGGCAACTCGACTCGGGCTCGCGGCGCAAGAGCGGTTCGGGACTGAACCGATCGTTCATTGGATCTGCACATGTGAATTCCAGCCAAGAGTTGAGTGCTCCAGCCTCAAGCGTTCATATTACTGGTACCTCGCTGGTGGCAGCACTGCGCCTTGCTTGCTTGAAGCACCACGCACGGGCTTCGGTTGTGTTGCCATTTTGTTGAATGAGCTTAGCGAATCAAGGAACATGGAGAAAGGTTCCCCGTCGTGCTGAGTTCATACGGATTACTGTTAGTTCTTCGCATGCTAGATAGAACCGAGAAGACAAGTACCCCTGCAGCTTCTTCCTCATTGTTGGACAATCCATCAAGTTGCTGTTCATCGCTTTCTCCTTCCGATTCTCCGGAGAACGAAGGAGAAGAGTACTCAGGGTATTCATCCGAGTCAGAGCCACTAAAGTCGCTTTGTTCACCGCGCTGCTTAGGGCCTTCGTCTATGTCCTGATCATTGTCCTCATCGCTAAATGCGATCATGCCCTCGTAACTGGCGAAGTCAATTCCCTCAAGTCCTTCCACTTCTTCACTGTCGCTGTCTTGTTTAGATGCCGCTTCCGTTGAAGGAGCCTCACTCAGCCTTGGCTGCTTGCGGATGGGGCCTTGCATCTCTTCATCATCACTCTTGCCAGTTCCATCTGCATCGACTTCATCGAATCCCTCCTCACCTTCACTTTCGCTTTCATCTTCAGACTCGTTTTCGCCGTCTGAGGTAAGCCCCATCAATACAGAAAAGTCCTGTTGTCGCTGTATCCTCTCGCCAGTGAGCGGATCTTTCTCCTCTTCGTCACGCTTCCGCTTACGAAGGCCTTGGTCCATATTCAGCGAATGAAGCGAATGCTCGGTGGCGAGTTGATCATCTTGATCTTCTTCCTGTGGTTCATCGCTACCCTCCTCTACAGGTTCCTCAGATTCCTCCATGGGTTGTAGTTCTGAGTCTGGCTCTACCTGAAGAGGCTCCTTCCTCCTTTCTCCTCCCTGATTCTCCTGCACTTCCTCCACTGGAATTCTCTTGCGCAACTCGGCAGCTACAGAAGGTCGGATGGTATCAAGAACATCAAGCACCGCCTTGGACGTGAGAATCTTCTCGCCAAGCTCCTCGTGTCTGGGCGATGTGAAGGACTCAGGCGTCGCGCCGGGAGCGGCCATCACTCGATCAATCAGCACTTGCAGATCCAGAGTCTGCTCAGACAACGTAAGTACTCGTTCAAACCTCAACTCAGTCAGGCAGAATGGATTCCACGCACCTTGATCTCGTCCAGCTCCTTTGTCAGTGAAGCAACTGCGCGTGTGTGCTCCTGGCGCGCTGCCGCGTCTCCCCGCGGGATGTCGCGCTCCTCCAGCTTGTGCAGGCGCTTGCGGGCCTTGATGAGCAGGAACTGCTTGCGGTTGCGCAGTGCCTTGATCAGCGGCTTCAGCTCCTCCTTCTCCTCCGCCGAGAGCTGCGGCAGCCGCCGAACCGGCGNNNGATGCCGGCGCCGTACCTTCCCGCCGCGGCGGGAGTCCTCCACTCCTACCTCCCACAGCAGCGCTACTCCGCCGGCCTTGTTCTTCTGCCTTGCCTCTTGAAGGTGTAGCTTGCTGACGTGGCGACCGCGAAGGTGTAGCACCGCCACCTCTTCCACCTCTTCCTCCTCCCTCTACACTGAGCCGCCGCGGGGCACGGCCGCCAGCAGGCCCAGCAGAAGCCGCCGTGGATCCAACTGACTTGCTACGTACATGTCGTGTAGCGGCAGAAGATGACGAAGTCGTCTTGGGGAATGATCGCCCAGCGCCGGACGCCGCAACGCCTCCTCTGGCTCCGCCTCCTCTGCCCCCTCTTTGGCCGCCGCGCGGAGATGCCGCAGCCGCCGCGACTGGCCTCTTGGTCGTGGATGAAGAAGAAGAAGATGAGGACGACGATTTGTCGTATCGGGAAGTGAAGCCGAGGGGCAACGGAGGTGCCGGCGCTCGGCCCCCACGAAAGCCGCCACGACCACCTCCTCCACCTTCGAAATCGTCCCTTCCCTCACCACCAAATCTTGGTCGATTTGTGTGCGGCATCTTAAAATTTTAATTCTCCGTTTCAACTTCTATTTCAATGTTTCGAAATGAAAATGAAAGCTAAGATCGAAATCGAAATCGAACTTGACTGGTTGAAAAGCACCGGCAATGGAGGTGTGCGTGTACCGTGGCCAAGCGGGTGACTCACTTTAGGTAGGGTCTCCTACTTCTGCCAGAAATCAGCTTCTGGTTCCAGTTGGCTCAGCAAGGTACCCACCTATCCGCGGTTGGCTACCAAGTTGCTTGTTACATCCATCCTTCTATCGAAGCTTTTTTATGAACCACACAAACATTTCAGAAATGATCCAAAATTCCGAATTCCGAAATAGAATTTGATATATGCAATTAATAGGACAACGTAAAGTATTACAGCAGAGGAACTGTTGGTGGGCGATACTCTGCACAGGGAGGGACTAACACGTGTGTCTCTTTGCCCGCGCGAGCAGGGGCCCTGCTCCATTCACCTTGACATGGGTGACTACATGGACATGGAAAATGGGCGATTTACACTTTCGGTACACAAAGACAACATCCAATGACCATTAGTGATTTGAGATGATTATCATTAATTTATCATTTTCTTAATTTAGTGCATTTTGATTAACGATGAATTATTTGTGAATTAGGTGGTGATGCCCGACGGTGGGACAGAAGAGTTCAGCTTTCCCTCCAAATTCACAATCGACCAAGTCAAGGTACTCGCCATGAATATTTATAAAAATATTTATTTTGTTTTCTGTATTTGATTTAATTTCTTAATTATTTATTTTAAAAAGAAATGCGAATTAATTTACAGAAAATAGCCTATTGGTTCTTTTTAAGCCGAAGCGCTTTGCCTACTAAGGTTGTGTGCTGTGTGGTGCACTCCACTGTGTAGAGCGACATCCTGCGACGTTCGCCCAAGTATGCCGAGCTGCCGGAGGAGGCCAAGAAGGAGTTCCTCCTGGGCACGAGCGAGGAGGAGATATTCGACGTCGAGTTCGCGCGATGCGTCACGCACCGCCCTATCTACGAGGCACTCCTCAAGAATGGTAGTGTGGATCCTGTTGATGAATGGCACTCAGTAGTGTAGTACTAACTGAATGATCATCTGTACATGATTCATCAGGACGGGCACAAGTGTGCATGTTCGAGAAAAAGAAAATCAGGTGATCCTTGCCTCATCGACAAGAGCGGATGATTCAGAAGGAAGGCTGGCGTGTACTGATCGATTATAACACTAAACAGAAAAAGCCCATTTAAAGGTCAGTCCAGTGTACGGGCAAGCGCCAGATTGCGATGGCCGGGCACAACTCTAGCTCTGGAATCCAAGGGCACCTTCACTTTACGAAAACAGAATCAACAGATTCCCGTCACGCTCAAGGGTGCGTACATCACTCCGAGAACTACTGCACACTCAACTCATCATGAAGCTGAGCTTGGTTGAATCATTACTGCAGGAACGGACGGCGAGGGCGTTATCATTATGTGCCCAACCGAACTGACTGCCGAAGAGCTGCTCTCACGCTCGCTTTCCCAACTACGATCCATTGTGAGTGAACTTGAGAAAGCTCAAGCTGAAATTGAGCAGGAACGGACACGTCTCAAGTCGTCCAGCGCAGACATAGCCCCGACACAAGATGAGAAGCAGAATACTGTACAAATGAACGGTTCGCCACACGGTGTCGATCACAGCATACAAAAGGAGTCGAGGGTCATGGGCCTCTTTCATCCATCGCACCCGGAGAACTCAATCGCCGGTAATGCACGTACAGTGCTATTACGTTATTGAATTCTACTGAACCGTTCTCTGCAGTTGATGAAGTTGTTGGAGCTGCACCGTACGTGACAGAGTGTGTCCAGTACTCAATCATCCCTGAGTTCTATCTGCATCCGCGAGATGGTACAAGGAGCGTTAATGCGCATCAATCCGACACCGGCCGGGTGCAGGTCAAAGCGTTACTGAAGAACTTTGAGGACGTTGGTACGATCCTTTAGTTTCATATGGACGATCATCAATCTCCTGAGACGTGAACTATTTTCATCATGTTTGTGTCTGCAGACCGTCTGCGAACCAGCAGCACCAAAGTAAAGCCGTCAAATCTGGCTAAAGCGATTGCTGCAATGAATGTTGAAGCTGAATCTCCATCCAGGTGCGCATAAACAACTCAGCCTCGAATGCGTCCTCTCTACTTACAATCAATGATTCCCATGCAGGAGACTTTCCGTATGGGAGAAGGCTTCCCCCGTATCTTCGTCTTCCTCTTCTCTTATTCGATCTATATCCATACCTCGGCTCAATGCCAACGTCACCGCTCTTTCCTCTTCAGGTACAGGCGTCCATCTGTGCATCTTACGACCTTAAGTCTGCATTGCACTCAACTCCTATCTTTCGCCAGACTCTATCATCCTGCTTCCACGAGCTACTGCACCCACACCTGAAGCACAGAAACCAACCAAGCTGGTAACACTGACTGACATTGTTTCTCTGTAGTGTCGCTCATAAAGACGTACTGCTGCAGGACTTGAAAAAGGGGAACCCGATCGCAGTTCAAGTTTACCTGCCGTTCGGAGCCAAGCCGATAGAGATACAATGCTCTACTTCGGATACACTTGCCACCTTGAAGAATATGGTGTGGGACAAGAACAGGTGCAAGACTTCAGATAAAGGGCATACCTCTGCATTCTATCTGACTCAGTCATGTCCATGCAGTGGAGAGGAAGGTGAACGGCTCGGCGAAAAGGCTCGGTATTCGATCAAAGTCTGGCACACGAACATGTATCTGTCTGGCGATACAACGCCCTTGTATGAATTTCCCATCATACAATTCTGTTGGAAGAAGCAATACGTGCCGCGGCTCTACCTGGCTGACAAGCACGAGGACAAGCAGGACAAGCTCATCTCACTCCAGATCGGCTCCCTGGTATTCCCCTTTCCTTTCGATGGTACCTTGCAAAGCACCTTACAAGACGTTGCGTGCAGATCGGAAGACCTCTATGTTGGCACAATTCAGACGAAGATCAAACGAGCTACTTCAAACATAAGATAACAAGGTATTGATTGTTGCGCATTCCAGCTGCATTTTGTGTATTAACGTGGGATCTAGTTTGCTTCGGCGAGCCAACCGAGGGTGGCAGTGTGCCGCCAGAGCCAAGCTATCAATGGCTCCGATTCCACCCGATTTTCCAACCGACATTCTCATTAAGGTGTTCCTACCGGGCGAGCAGCGTACGGGAAAAACACTGCATTGCAACGGTGACCAAACGCTACTCGACGTCATGAACCAAGTATCAAAAAAGTCTCAGGCCACAAGGGATGGTCAACTGGATCCTGCTGAATATGTTTTCAAGATCACCGGCAAGGAGCGCTACATTGTCGATCTGCAGCGACGGTTGCATCAGATCGACCACATCAGGGAATGTCTCAAGCGACGAGTCAAGATCAACTTGTCTCTGGCGCTCCGTAGTTCTGTTCAACTGGAGGATGTGGAGGGCGGCCTAACTCCCGCGGTACCTGTGCTAGCCGTCTTAACTGACACTGCTGTTTCGCTCACATGAAACGCCAAAGCCCCCAAAGAGCGATTCAGATGTGGATGGAGAAGATGAAATCCTGGAGAGGAAGCTCAAGCAACAGGTACATGACACGGCGACTAGTTGGCAAGTTGCTGCCACTACTTAATTAGTACCGATGATAGGGCACATGTTCTCTACTTGATATCAAGCGACCATTCGAGTTCAAGGTTGTGCGGTTAGAAAACGTCAAGATCAAAAGTGACAGTAATGATGAGTCCAATTCCTCCAACTCTTATCTCTTCCTGGAAGCCGGCCTGTACGTCTTGAATAACGACGTTGGTGGTTCATCGCGGTTCGACTGATATTTTCGTTGATCAGATATCACGGCGGCGAACTCCTCTCTCCACTTGTATTCTCTCAGTCCGTGCCCATGTCGGAGAATCCTACGCTGATCGAGTGGCTACGATTCGAGACGCTCATGTGCGACTTGCCTAAGGTACAGTTTTCCCACGCAAAGCGTTACTCTTGTCTTATTGCTGAGTTGTCTTGTAGGCGACTCGCTTGTGTATGACGCTCATGCTGCGTGATGGACGATCCAATACCCGACCGATAGCCTGGGTCAATTGTCAGCTCTTTGACTATCGGTACGCGGGCGCTCAACTTTGTAATATTTTGACGTGATCTCATGCTGTTCTGCTTAGGGACCGGATGCTAGTTGGACCGCTTCCTTTGTGCATGTGGCCCAACGGCCCTGCCAATCCCATCGGTATGGACCCTTAAGGACTTCACTTCTGACAACTTTGTACTAATCTTATGGAAACGTTGCATTAATGGCATTGTAGGCACATGTGTGGAAAATCTGGGAGCAAGGTCACCCATCATTCTCAGCCTTGAGTTCTCACGCTTCCCTCAGCCAATCGTGTTCCCCGACTTGAAGCCGCTCTTTCCCGAAGTTGTTCCACAACCCACTCGTGATGAAGAGCTCATCCTGCAGCTCCTCATTCGTAAAGGTATCTATCGTTGTGACATTCAGTCCGGCAATGGTATCTCACTGATAGAGCACTCTTTCTACAGACCCACTGTACAGAATGTCCGCCTCTGAGAAACGTTTGCTATGGAATTACCGTACCTTCCTACGAACAATCAGCAGCAAGAGGTTCGACTTCTACAATTATTCCTTCGTGCTGTACACTTACTTGTCATCTTCGCATAGCTTGGTGAGAGTCCTCTCAGCGGTCAAGTGGACGGATGCCAAGATGGTAAAGCAGGCGTACGGTCTTCTTGAAATTTGGGGTCCATTAGTTCCTGTGGATGCGCTCGAGGTACAATCATGACCTTTTTCATTCAATGACCTTACTAACCATGCCATTCCTCTCAACAGCTTCTTGACGCCAAGTTTGCCGATGCTAAAGTGCGATCGGTACGAATTCCACTTTCCTTCAGAGTGACCATTCAATAGTGTTTTATGTACCCTTTCTACAGTATGCCGTGAGCTGTCTCCGACAAATGTCCGATAACGAACTTTCAGCCTTCCTGCTTCAGCTTGTTCAGGTGATCAATGGTCATTCGCTAATTGCCCCGGAGTACGGCTGACTGGCTCTGGAAAACAGGTTCTCAAATACGAGCCGTACCACTACAGCGATCTAGCAGCTTTCTTGATAGAGCGAGGCCTTCAGAATCGCATTACACTTGGGCACTATCTCTACTGGCATCTTCAGGTATTTAAAACTAGCTCTGAACAGTGAATGCTCTTCAACGCTCACCCTCCACACAGGCTGAAATGGGCGTGCCAGAAATCGCAGAGCGTTATGGTCTCATGCTAGAGGCCTATCTTCGCGGATGTGGTGAACAAAGGTTGGTATTAGAAGAACAATACGTCCTCCTTCTCTTCTGGGTGTTGACTTGGCGCGACAGGGCGGACTTGTTGAAACAGATGGATGTTATCAAGAAGCTCAAGGGCGTAGCAGAGAAAACAAAAGAAGTGCCTCTCGCTCGACGCAAGGCTGTCTTGCATGAGGAATTGGGCAAGATCCTGCTACCCAAGACCTTCTCCGTACCATTAGATCCCACGTTCGTCTTCCTACTTAGATATCAAGGTGTGTATTCGACAAGTGGTTAATCAACCCTCTTTTCAGGATTATGGCCAACGGCATCATTGTTGAGAAGTGTCGATCGATGGACTCAGCAAAAGCGCCCCTGTGGATCGTGTTCTCCAACGCTGATCCTCTTGGCCAGCCCATTAATGTAATCTTCAAGTGCGGCGACGACCTCCGACAAGATCTTCTCACACTTCAGATGCTCGCAATCATGGATGAGGTACTCCTTGTATCTCTGTGCTTATACGAAGCCGCACTAACTTGGGAATAGTTATGGAAGTCTGAAGGGAAGGACCTGCACCTTACGCCCTATGGGTGCATTGCCACGGGCGATTTCATGGGCATGATTGAAGGTTCGTACATGATCTCCTTGTTTAGGATGTAAGCCGAGGCTGACTTGGATGTTTGTCAGTTGTTCCTGAAGCGGAGACTACCGCTGCAATTCAGAAGGCCGCTGGCGGTGCGACCGCTGCCTTCCGGCAGACTCCACTCGCGAACTGGCTACGAACGCATAACCCATCAGGTTTTTCTTCATATCTTTCATCTTGAATGCTTTGATTGCTAAGCCTGATCTCGTGTACAGAACGAGACTATGCTGAAGCCGTGTCCAATTTCATCAAGTCCGTCGCTGGCTATTGCGGTGCGTAACTTGGTCACGTTGACCTTGTTTCTCCGTCGACGCTTACCTTTAGTACATCTCCTCTTCATTAGTGGCAACCTATGTCCTCGGCATCGGTGATAGGCACAACGACAACATGTACAACACACCTCGTGTATTGACGCTTCGAATGTTAGTTACATTCTTAACACTGTTCATCAATTCAGCATGGTGCGGAAGGATGGACACCTGGTGCATATCGACTTTGGCCACTTTCTCGGGAACTTCAAGAAATTTTTAATGTACAGACGTGAAAAGGTGGGCTGCTCACTCTCTTCATGTGTTGAGACCACTGACTCACTGACCTTGTCACTCCCAAAAGGCACCCTTCGTGTTGACTCCAGAGTTTGTATTTGTCATGGGAGGCAAAGAGAGCGCGCAGTTTGATGATTTCGTCCGATACTGCTGCTGGGCTTACAATTCTCTCCGACACTACGCTAACATCTTTATCACTCTCTTTGCTATGGTAGGCGACTGTCATCGTTGCATTGTACGTGATGGAAGTCACTCATATGATCCTTTTTTACAGATGCTTTCAACGGGCATTCCAGAGCTCACTTCTGAGGAGGACATCGACTATCTGCGCAACGCGTTTTCTCTGGACATGGACGAAGAAGAAGCGGCCGAAGCCTTCAAGGCGCTCATCGCGGAAAGTCTCAACACCAAGACCACGCAGATCAACTTTGCCATCCACATCCTCGCGCACAGGAAGTAGGCTTGGGTTGGTCTCTGTGGGTGTACTCCACGTATTATTTAATCATTGCTGACTCCATGGGGTTGCTGCTGCTGCTCCCACTTGAGCACTTGAGCTCTGGAGCATGAAGGACGACGTTGACACACTTCGAACGAACGGCGGGGCTGAGGTCCGTGGCTGAGCGTCGTGACCCTATGCTCCCTGAGTTGAATCTGAAAGGGTCCTTCGCAATATGTCGAGCGCCAAAACGGAAATGTGTTGCGGCCAGCCCTGCATATCTAGCTAAAGTAGACCGTGGTCTCCCTGGAAGTGACCATCGATGGTTGCTTGTGGTTGAGCCGTATTCTGATGCCATACCCAGTACACACGAGATAACAGTGCCAAGTGATATGGAGCAAGCGGGAGACGCGCATCATGCTGTATCGATTGATACTGATCCGCATGAGTATGGTGATATAAATGAACACGGAGATATTGGGGGTTTCTCAGACACCCTTTCGCCGAGAGGAAGCTCATTCGAGAAAGATCCTCTTTGCCCAATAAATGGTTGTGTTGGCACAGCTCCGACCTCCAAGCAGCTCACAGTACCCATGCACTCGACCGTCTTCATACTTGTGCTCACCTTCGCCGCGTTCGTGACATCAGAGTTCGCTCAGTCGACCGCCATCACAGAAAGCGCTGATGGCAACGTGAGGCTCCCAAAGGACTGGACAGGCACCTGGTCTGTCCTCAACTTGTGATCTAGGAAGGGTTCCTTCCATTCTCTTACTGTTGTGACCTGATTGGCTGCTGTGGAAATCTGTTGGGCCAAACCCAGGCTGTATCCGGTGATCTGGAAAGCACACTCACTGTAGCAAGAGCTTTCTGATATTGGCCTGCACTTGAGAGTAGATAGCGTAGAAACCAGAGTGACACCAGCTAGACCACTAGCGTTTTCAGCAAGTGGCAGACACGTGGTCTCTGACAGCTCTAATCTGGGTAGATTTGAACTCACAAGGAAAGGATTACGTTGAAAGGTAATCCATCTCTTTAGGAGAAGAGGCCTTGCGTTACCATAAAACGTTACAGAAAAGAAGAACCGAAACAGAGAGCAAACAGGACAAGGAGGGTGTTCTGTATGTCACACAGACATAGAACGAGCGAGCGCAGCGAGTACAGAGCCAAGGAACAAGAGAAGAAAAGGACACTCCTGCCTGAGTTCCCAAAACACAGGACACAGAATATCAGAAATCAAGATTAAGATTTAGATTCCGAAGGCAATAGAGATACGAACAGGAGACAGACATGTCCTCCTTTACAAAGACAGAGTACAAGCTCACCGTGCTTGGGAGTGGCGGTGTAGGCAAAACAGGTACTCACCTCTCCTCCTTCCTTCCTGCTGTGTATTCTCTGCTCACACCCAACAACTTGTTTCTTTCCTTCCCAAGCGTTCACGATACAGATGTGTTCCTCACACTTTGTGGAATACTATGACCCAAATATCCTTTCCACCATTCTTGGTTCTTCCTCTATTGCTCTCATTCTCCTTATTCCTTAACCTGCGGCACCTATTGAGTCTAGTTACCGGCGACAAGTGGTTATCGATGACTACGCCTGTGTGCTGGATGTGCTCGACACTGCTGGCCAGGAAGAATACAGCGTACTCGTGACCTCTTCATCATTCTCTGCATTTGTTCTCTGCTCACTTGCTTGTCCTCTCTGTCAAGGCGCTGCGGAGTCAATGGATTCGTGGGGGTGAAGGGTTCCTGATCTTGTACAGTATCACTGATCGAGCATCCTTCGATGAGGTCGAAGGCTTCCGCAAGCAAATCCTGCAGGTCAAGGATGTCAACGATAACGAGGCTCCACCAATGGGTACCAGCTAGCTTCTCTAGGATGCCATGCGGAATGACCACTCATAGAATCTCCTGACGTTTGATGGATCCTTCGTGCAGTGCTGGTTGGGAACAAGTGCGATCTGGATAGCGACCGTGCTGTGCCTGCTAGTGAAGGCGCTGCATTGGCACAGGGGTACTGCCCGCTTCTGCCCTGAGTTGAACGAAGAAGATCGTGCATGACAGTGTATGGTGAACAGATGGGGATGTGAGTTCTTCGAGGCATCAGCAAAGACTCGATTGCACGTGGACGAGAGCTTCTTCACAGTGGTGAGAATGATTCGAGTACTGGAAAAGGGACCCAGCGCGCCAGTGCCCAAGCCTAAACCCAAGAAGAAAGGCTCACAAACATGCCTCCTTTATTAATAGTTATCTCTCTGAGAATAATATCCTATTCTAATCAAGCACGCGAGTTTCCTCCAGTGCAGTTGTCGCTGATAAGAGAGGGAGTGGAACAAGTGCCAGACAATCAGACATGGGCATGCGGCAAAAACTACCCTATCTTGCTGGTTTCATTCAGCCCTGCCCACTGGTTCGCAGACGCGACCTTAGAAGCAAGCTCATAGAGAGCTGACGCGCGTGAGCTGCAGTGGTGTGACATGAATGTGCAATGGACAGTACGCAGACGCACGCTGTATGGACGTAACAGCTAAACTCCATGCGTGCGGAGGGAGGTCAGGAGCGCCAAGAGGGTAACCACGGAGGACAAGGTTGATGCTGTGGATGCTCCTGGGAAGGAGACACCGCTGTGCAAGAGAATGTCACTCGAGACGTCGTGTTAGCAGTGTAGGTTGAGCCCCTTGACTCTGCTTCTAAATCATATCAAATACTTGTGCATTAATTGTTCACATGTGAAGGAAATCCACAAATTACTAAGTAGAAATACAATTAGTAGCACACTTTGATACAATGTGGACCTCTGAGTAAAAGCACAAAAGAAAGGCCTGAAGTGGGGACCTGCTCTTTTGAGTGTTGTTTCTATTGGTTGAGGGGAATGAAATGAAGTTGTAAAAAAAAGCACTCTGGGGGAGTTGAGAGGAAGGGGCCAGTAATAGAGGGTCTTGAATTGAGGTGAGGAACTACTGTTTCATCTGTGGCAAGCCATTTGAGAATGCTTTGGATGGGGTGTATTGCACTGCAGGCAAGTGCTGCCACAACTTCCACATACCCTGTGCAATAACCATTCTATTAGAGATCATTTTGGAATGTTAAACGGTGTCTCCGTTGCAGGGTGATGATGGCCGCGGCCTGTCGTGTCACAAGTGCCTCTTTATTCTTGACAAAGTACGTTTCTGTTTCGCCAACTGCCCTTACTCCATGGTGTGTGTATCAGGGTTCCAATCACAGGTCAAGCCCCTAGCTCCTGCGGCGGCACTCAGGTAGCTGGTGAGCGTGTCCTTGTAGGAAACACCTGCTCTCCACTCGTGATCCAAGCCTAGATTGAGGATGTGCCCCTTGTGTTTCTGAATCCAGCTCTCCATGGTGGTTGGAGTGATAACACTGGAGAAGGCATCGGTGTTAACCTGGTCGGAAGCTCTATCGAGAAGCTCCGAACTCTCTTGGCGTGCTCTCTGGGCATCAGCTTCCTTCTGGCGTTGTTGTTGCTCCACCTGGTTGAGTATGGTCTGGGCAAAATGCGGTGGCTCTTCCCTTTCCGTTGCCTTAATGAACTCAACCAGCTCCTGCACCAGAGTGGAGGTCGTATCTTCTTGGGGGCGTTGTTCCAGCAGTCCTCGCAGCCTCTGAGCCGCTTCGTTCTCAGCGTCATGATGCGTTATCTGCACACGCTTGTTGGACCAAATGGGAGAGTTTTGGGGGGAGGGGGAACTTACTCCTTGGTGGAGGAGGAAAGTGTTAAGCATCTTCACGAGGCCACGAACTACGTCTGATTTCCTCATGAACTTGCTTACCCGGCGCTGGTTGAAATCGAACGGCAAGTCCTCCACCTTGTGTGTAGCGTTGAACAGAAGAATTGTCCTTGCTTCCCCGAGAGCGTGGGTAGCGTATCCAACTTCGAAGCATACATTAGGGTTGGGAAACTTGCGCTGTTTGTCCACCCCAACGATGGACACATCTGCGATGAAGACCGCGGCTTGGCGAATCTTATCGCAAATCGAAGCGGTAATGTTGGGCGAGCCAGACTTGTCCCGGGTGGCTTCATCAAGTAAGTATTTAGCCTCACCGTCCCTCTCGTTTAGCACCGCTATCGCGTGGTGAAGAGCCTCCCTGAGGAACTCAGTTTCAGACCCGGAGGCCCAGCTGAAAAAGATCTTCATACAAGTTAGTGCAATTCCTCTCCACAACAACAAGCCAGCTGAGCTGAGACAGTACCACTTTTGCTCCTTGGTGTTGATGCTCGTAGCCTTGGGTCTGAGTTGGTTCCGACACTCTAGTGATGTCCAAGTCGAGAGCTGATTGCTGCCGGTGAGGACCAAGCGCTGAACTGTCTTCTTCCATTGTGTGCTGATGGTGTGGTTTCTGGTATGGTTTGCCGCCCTTCGCTCACATTTATACGTACTGCTGGGGCGTCTGAGACTCTGAGCTATTTCCAGCACAGCAAACTTCATTGGAGCCATCACCCTGCAACGTGTGAGCGGTCTTCTGGGGAGCTCGAAACAGGGAAATGGAGACACGTTGCAGGGTGAGTGAGCGTTCCTCTCTAACTTTACCTAGTGACAAGTTATGAATTCGGATACTAAGTTAGTTTCCCCAAGCCCAGTTTTTTGTGGGCATGATCACTTGATGACAAAGGCAGCAAAGCCAGGTTTCTTTTTTTTCTTTCTCCTTTATTCTTTTTCTTCCTTTATTGTTTAAACAACGATTTCCTGCGTTCTTAACCAGTGCCACTTCAGCCAAGCTGCTCCATCCTCACAACTACATCATTGACATTGTTTTTCTCCCATCCACAAGGTTACAGTAAACATTACTCTTTTTAGATAGAGTGATAGGCGGGAGAAGAAGAGAAAGATGTTTTGTGCTGCTCTCAATAAACACACCCTTCTCCCACTGATTCTCAAATAGACAGGAGTTTATTTCAATCAAGACCATGTCCACACTGCCATACTCCTCTGGTCTCTTGACTCCTCCTCTGCCATCTGCTTTATGATCTCCTTTGACCCAATGCACAACACTCACAGACATGGTCAGAGCAAAAAAAAGAGGGAGCATCCTATCAAGAGAGAGGGTGGGAACAGAGAGGGTGGGATGTGTGTGTGCGCGCTTCTGGGAGACAAGAAAAGAAAAAAGACCAGATCATTCACCTGCACCTTCATATGGCCACCGCCACCTAACTGGTGGCTGGCAGCCCTCTTCCTTGAAGAGGACTGGACCTCATTGACACATCCTGTTCAGTGACGCCCATCCTGCTCTCTTTGGCCTAGCTATGGAATTACAGTCTCAGATTCGACATGTGGCCTTCAAAGGTGAAAACGCAATCCGTGATCTTAAAGTGTTTCTAAAGGTTCCTCTACTCTTAACTCAACAGCACTGATGTCTTTACTGAAGATGATTGTCCAGTACTGGCACAACAGCAGTATATGATCCACTGCTCTTCGGGTGCGCCGTGGCCATTCCTTAGTGAGGTACTTGTACAAAGGGCCGTTTCTCTTTCGCCCGATTCATACATCCAACCGCACCAAGCTCTCGCTTTGCTGTCATCTGGTTCCTCAATGGTACGCAGACACTGGTGGTTGTTTATCACACTTGCTGATATATGAATAACAATGCACAAAGGGTATGGACTCACTGCCGAAGGATATCCTGCAGCCAAAATTGCATTCGATCACTGAAAACGAACTGGCCTGGGAGTCAAAAACGCTAATCTACACTGGTACTCTCAATACCCTTAAGCGGTGGTTATTCCTCACGTTCTGGCTATTTCATAGGACAGTATAGTCAGATATACAAAGTCTCCTGGCATGGCGATCAGGTCGCAGTGAAACTGTCTCGTTCTGTGCAGTACCGGTGGAGGATTCAAAAGGAACTTGGAATCATGCAGTATGTGTACCTCTCCCCTTACCGCATCTTGCTTATACTTTGGGTGAGGTTGATGGGGTGTCACCCTCGCTGCGTCAAGTTATATGGTACATCGGCATTGTGATGGAGTATGCTAATATGGGGTGCCTAGCTGACTACCTAAATGTACGCCTGGTAGTGTGCATGAGGAAGTGGAGATTAACGTGTCCCTCTAGGATGCATCTCCGACATACTCGCAAAAGCTAGCACTGGCAGCTGATATTGCATCTAGTCTCACTCACTTACATCAAAGGGGAATTGTCCACCAAGATATCACTGGTACACGTCCTCTTGCCTGCTGTTCTACAAAGCCAACAAGTCCATGTGGCTACAGCGGAGAACATTCTGGTAGCACGCAAAAAGAAACACACAAGAGCGTTGGTATGCGACTTTAACCTGTCTGAAAGAACAGGCGAACGCACATACTCTGTCGTACCACATACCCCCTTTCCAATGTGATGCAAAGCTTACTTAAATGCGTTTTGTGAACAGTGGGATACAACTGAGGATGCACACTGGTTCGCCTGCGATATCGGGGCATTTGGTTTGCTGCTGCACGTACTTGACGAACAAATGGGTCATTTTCCCCGAGAGAAGCAGCATTCAGCAACTCTGCGTGATGTTGCAATCGAGTGTGCTAAGGTGAAAGAAAGGTACCTGTACCCCAAATATTTGACTCATCTTTGGCTTAGCTATGTCCTCAGGCGCATTACCATGCCTCAGATAAGAGAGCAACTTTTTTACATGAAAAAGGCTAAAGAACTCCAACTCGGTTACAATCTGACTGAAGTAATCAATGTGGTAGCCAAGGAGCGAGATTCAATGTACTCTCCTACCCCACTGCCTCAGCCACACTGGACACGGTCATCACAGACAATCAGACAGGTGATGCTGCCACATACGTTTCCAAACACTCTCATTAACAGTTAGAGCAGAATCCAGCCATGGAAGAGCCCATGGTACAAGTGTTAGACATGGCGAATGATAGTGACAGATTCTTGGTTAAGAACGACCCCCAATCAACCACAACCTCGGTCAGGGTCATACGTGGGCCTAGACTACGGGAATGGTCGCAAACTCGTCAGTTTGGTGCGCTCGACCTTGACTATCATGCCTACGGTTTGGGCGTCGATTTGAACGAGGTCGTGAAGCTCGTAGTTACCCAGTTGCAGGTTGCCGGCAGCCACTTCGGTGGCCTCTTGCACATCCTGGGCGAGCACTTGTATCTCCTTCATGGTGAGATCGGAAAAGATGGTGACGATGTTCCTGTCCACGCGAAGAATGAGGCCCGTCTCGCCCTCAAAGCGCCCAGAGATGACCTTGACGTGATCACCCATCTTGACGTATTTGGTAAGTTGATCGGCAGGGAAAGTGAGGAGGTCGTGCAGGGCTTCGTGTTGCGGGCGGATCGTTATCATGTTATCCTGGACGGACTCAACTATGCC
>CDEZ01017705.1:0-38628 GCA_000826365.1 Acanthamoeba royreba | reverse complement strand
GGAGTTCACTCGAGAAGAGATGAAACAGGAGTATTGGGACTTGCCAGTGCCGGAGCCGAAGAGACAGGCCTTGGTGGACATGTTGGATGAGGTGTACGTGTGTGCGAAGGTGCAGTTGCGGCAGAACGAGATTGAGAGAACTGCATTCTGGCTTCGTGATGGAATCGATGCTTCTCACTATGCAACCATCGTGCGAAAGGTCAGTCAGTACGCCCGCCTCTTTGCATGCCTGTCTTCATCAGAACAATTGACATGTGGTGCGTACGAGCAGCATGTCTCCATCAAGGGATGGACACACACTACAAGCAAAGATGGCAGTGTCACTGGCGTAGTTTGTCTGCTCGAAGTTTGCCTTGCCGATAGCAGACACAAGGAGTGTGACAAGTACACTTTCAACATCAAATTCAGCTCTTGGGTATGTCTTGCGCCTCATTGCTACCTTGAACTTCATGGGCCACTGAGTATGGCATGCATCATCAAAGAAACACACCAGGAATCCAGAAGAGCATTGCCCTCACGAGTACACTTGGAGACATAACATGAAGATGATCGAAGTAGAGTGGGTCAAGCCAGATCTGACTAGCGCCAAGTTTGTGATCATCTCCTATGACATACCTGCTGCTATGTGGGTGGGAATGGCAGGTTTGGTCGTCCTTCATTTCTTCTCTGTGCATAGATAAGGCTGATGATAAGCAAGCAGAAGAAGATATCAGCCCAGAAGAGTTGCAAAAGCTGAGCCACAAACACATCTGTGTAAAGACCGAGCTCATAGGCACACTCGCCAAGGGCTTCGGCCTGTCTGATCATGAGTAGGAAACCCTTTCTTCTGTGTTTACATGCATTGAATAAGTGACGATTGCATGTGAAATGCTTGGAATGGCAGGACCATCTTCTTGATCCTTGCTTGTGCTGGTTGTGAAGTGACTTTGGACAGCGTGATCACCCAAACTGTTTCCATGAAGTACATTCAGCCTGTTATTGATTGCACATGGTTAAGTTTGAAGCCACTAAACAATACAACATAGGAGTTCCAATGAGTTGAAGAAAAGACTGAGGGAGAGATACATACCCTGGGTTTGGGCAAGGAAGAAGGGTGATAAGAGCACTGTGGGGCTGGATGGCTATGCTTCTTGGCTATATACTTGTCAACCGCCCTTTCCTCGCAGCAAGAGCCACCCAGAACTGGAGCGCTATCATTCCTGGCTGCCCAGGTTGGGCCATGACCAGCATCTTCATCAGCTTATCACTTGGCGTACATCTCATTCCTGCAAGCTGTGTTCAAAGCTATATTCATGACGACTTACGAACATTGTTGGACCACTCATGCATGCAGTCCAAAGGAGTCGTCTCAGGTTGCAGATAACACAAGCCTATCAAGCCATCAACAATGTTGACTGGGTCGTCTTGGCTGATCTCGTCCACATTCTCCCTTATGTCAAATCACTCACAGGTGAGTTGAGAGATGGCATGCAGTTGCTGATGCACCTTGTAACACTGCTGAGTTTGTTTGTCTCAAGGTGAGCACGCTCTGGTCGGCTGGGCACAGCTGACAACAGCCTTTGGCCATGGATCAATGGAACTCTCTGTGGAGACCCAATCAGGTCAGGTCAAGTCCTTTTTAACAAAAGTTGGTTGCATTGAATGCACGCTGATGTGTTTCCTGCACTTGCAGGCGAAGTGGGCACACTGGGTGTTTCATGCAGTTTTGCCAGTTACGATGATCAAAACGGAGCCATGATCGACATGAATGTTGTGGCCTCCTCTCCTGCCATTGCCAAGGAGTAAGTGTTTCCGTTGTCACCTTGTTGAAGCCGTCTCTGCCACCAAGATTGGAGATATATAACTTTGCTCTATCTCTGTGATGTGCTTGCAGGTTTGGAGTAAAAGGAGATGGAGGACTCAGCATCCACATAAGGACAGACAATGAGTGGCCCTCACAACTACCTGACTAATGTTTTGTATTCCTTCTCCGATTTGCCAGATATGCGCAAGTGCCCTTACGCCAGCATTGGTGTCCGTGGGAGCATATGGAGGGATGGCGCTTCCTGGAAGTTGGAGCTGGCGCAACCGTACTTCTGGTGTGTTGTCTGGCACCAGGAATGTACTTTGATTTACAGATCGTACGGCCTTTCATCGAGCTGCTGGTACGTGTGTCTTTGTTCCTTTGTTGCTGAACAGATAGACTCAAATCATCATCAATTATTGCTGTGATGTGCAGAGGCCTCGCAGGCACGATGACATACGTGCGTGGGATGGAGGCGTATTCTTGCGCAACCCAGTTGTTCGTGTTGTTCAGAGCCTCTTTGAGTCTTGCTTTAATGAGTATGACAGTGACGATATGGCTCCGACCTAAGCACAGCACAACATCTTCAATCAATTGTACCAAGATGGCGTGGATATGCTTAGTTATAAACTTGAACATCAGCAAAGAAGATGTCATTAAAACATGCTTTGTGTGAATTGAATGACCAAACAAAGGAAGGTCCCAAGTGAAGGGCAAAGCAGCAGAAGAGGCGTAAGAATGATGAACCAGTCATTCCTATGTAAAGAAATGATTGCGACATAGAGGATCTTGACTTCAATCTCCACATCTTGCTTGCCAAGAACTTAGTGGTTCTGGTATGTGTAGATCACTTGACACCAACAGGACAATTAAAGATCACTACCGTCCTCCCTCACATGACGATGCACCCGGAGGTTCTCCAAGGCCGCATCATGAGTTGGCCCACCAACGTGTCTAATGTGTTCCTCACTGCCCCAGTCATGCAGCTCAGTTTGCCTGCTAAGAAAGCGCCTTGCTTTCAACTCAGTGTTATGGTGAAGGTGATGGAGTGGCTCTATCCTCCGACATGTGCCAGATTGCCTATACGTGCTCAGTATGGTGCTCCTCTTCTGGTACTTGGATGTTGTACTTGCTGAGTTAACTGAGTTGCTGTACTTGGTGAGTAGCAACCACTGTCTGTGCTGCTGCCTGTACATTCTGTGGCTGCGCTCTGGTGATTGGGGATCTAGAGGCATGGACAGTCCAGCGCTTCTTCCCATGAAGTTGCGGGGGACATGAGTACGACGTTGAACATATCCTTGACACGTTGGGTAAGTGAGTTTGAGCAGTTTGAGTGCTAAGTGCCGGTTATCTTGGGTAAGGCCCGCGTTCTCACGATCGACTCTTCAGAGGCCTTCGTCTTTGGGTTATTCACAAGCGCTTGAGAGGGTAGCATTCGTGGATCCTTACCCAGAAAGGTGTGAGATGTCATGGTTTCTTTCCTTTTTGTTTGCCCACACTTTGTTGCACAATTGCCTCCCTGTGGATGAATAGTGATGCAGGTGAGGTGATGTGAAGAGGGAGTTGATGTGGGCATCTCATATGAGCATCCCCCTGCAACAATAAATGGTTTGGATCTTCTCTGACGTTCAATTTGTCTACTTAAGCATTACTAGAGACTTGCAGAGGTTGTCGTGCTGAAAGAACAAACCACCACACAAGCACTAAACCTTGGGCTGCTTTTCTCACACGATGACCTCGGGCTCCAACTTGATAACAAAGAGGATCATAATCTCTGGTTCACAAAGTGCGCAGATACTTAGGCACACTGGGGAGATGTTTCAGGCCTCTGTTGAAACTGCTCAAACCAGAGCTCAGAGATGACCCATCCAAGTGAGAACATGTCTCCCTTCTGTCGTGCCACTCTTGTCTCCTCCCTCTCTTTCCCTGTCCCGCTGCCGCATGACCTCTGGTGGCATGTAGTGTGCTGTTCCTCCTGCATCTGAGCATGTTGTTTCATCTTGATGTGATTCGCTTGCTCGCGAGATGCCCACATCAATCAGCTTCAGTTGCCATCCTCCTCCCTCTTCATGTCGTCGCTTCACCTGCACCCGCATTCCCAGTGAGACATTTACACGTCAGAATCGAAAACACATACAAAGTACAAGGAGGAAAGAAATGAGAACCATGATGTTGGAAGGCTTGATGTCGCGATGAAAGATGTGGTGCTTGTGAAGATAGATCAATCCGTTGAGCATCTGCTTGTAAAGATCCAACTTCATCTGCTCACAACTTGCATAATGGCCCAACCACAGACCTATCCTTTTGTCCTGAGCTTCAGCAGACAGAGTCCTGATCTGAATACCATGAGTAATGAAAAGAAATGGTGCAAACAGAGCATACTTATAAGTATGTTCCTGTTAAAGTTCCTATTCAAGATATGTGCCAATGTGCATACCATTTGTTTCAGATCCATGTCCATTCGCTCCATGATGAAACCCTGGTCATCTTTCAACTCACCACCGAAGCATTCAATAATGTTCTCATGTGACATCAGACTGTCGTCCAAAACGTCAGTTGTGCTGATATATTCAAGAGGCAAAAGAGGCCAGGTCTGGCCTGTGCATCACCTGAGGAGAGTGAGCTCAACAAAGAAAAACTTGGCGATGTCTTGCTTGTTACGATAGATCTTTGCCACGAGCGGTTTGCCAGTGCTGCTGATGCATTTGATTCCAACCACAACTGGATGTTCGCCAACGAGATCAGCCTTGATGCGGTAGTCCAGCATGCATGGGCGCAAGATGATCTGATGGTCACGAGCATACTTGTACAGCTTTGCAATGTGACTGAGCACAACTGTTCGACTATTCTCTGTTGTGACATACATAAATGTGCATACATGAGCAAACAATGACAACGTTATGCAGTAGTGCAAAAATGGAATACCATCACGCCATGGCTGGAGTGCAGAAAACTGTTGTGCTGCTTGCTTGCAATCGTAATCATCATACATTTCCAGCATCTGGGCCACAAGCTGCTTCACTTGCACATGCAGGTCAAAAGGCCGAAGGTGAAGGGGCTCTTCTTGACGCCTTCTGGACTCTACAGAGGCCGTCGTCCGTGGGTTATTCACAAGCGCTTGAGAGGGTATCTTGCGTGTATTCTTATCCAGAAAGGCGGTACAATGAGAAGATCGTCCCAATTTCAATGTGAAGCGCACAGTGTACCTGCAGCGGCAGTTCTCGCACAGTCCTGGCATTGGCGTGTCCTGGATCCGTTCCACGATTGCCTGTGGTTATCGTTAACAAAAAAACAATCAAGAGAAGAGATAGAGGCCAAGGCGAAAAGCAGGCAGTGAGAGAGGCTCTAGCTGGATAGAGTGGCAACAGCGATCTTTGCCAGCACTGCTTCGACCTCGTGCGCGAAGCGCTCCGCCGAGTGTTCCTCCCAGCGTTCCGTCCTGCCAGGCGACAGCTCCTCGCAGGCCGCTCTCCGTGCAGCAGCCCACGCTGCACAGGAGTGCGTCTCCGTACACGTTGGCGCTCTGAGCGAAGATGAACTGCGTGACCTTCCAAGATGTGCCATCGTCGTTGTGCTGCCTATCATAAACAGGCCCTCTTAAGAGTTCGGTGATCCTAAGCAAACGATGGCTCACTTGGGCAAGGCTGCCCCTCATCTACCCAAGGTATTAGAATGAACTGTGCTCAGCGTCAAGTCCAACTGCACGCTCAACACGACAAGGATTCCCTGTTACTCCGAGGGAAACGGAGGGCATGATGGACTCACTTTGATGGCATAGAGTGATTGTCGTGATGGTGGTGATGATGATGATGTGCATGATGTGCATGATGTGCACCATACATACGAAGCTCACATTCACTGTGCACAGATAAGGACTGCGACAGGTACTGGATTGTGGTGCGGCCACTCAAGCTGTAGGAATGGAAGAGGGACTGCAACAACCCATGGCAGTATGGAGCAGAATAGTGCCTCGACCATTGCCTCGCACTCGAAATGGGCCACGTGATGGAGCAAGATGCCCGATGTGAGCTCGTCCCTGATGATGTGGCTTAGTGGTGACGCAAGCTGCCGGACTGTACTGAATTACGTTTGCGAAATCGCAAGCATGTTCAGCTTGAGTGATCATAGGAGGACCACATGCCCTTCAAGATCAGGAACAGGGAGACCTACTCAGGACAGCTGTCATAGTACAACGCAGAGCTCCACACGTAAGCAAGCCGAACCAAAGTAACTGGTGGCAGGCCATGGGTGCAAAGCAAAACACCACAACAAAAAGAAGCATTCTACCTCCAAGAAGATATATGTAGCTAATGAGACACTAATTCCTCCTCAAGGTGTAGTCTGTGTTCAGGAACAACCAACCACACAAGTAAGCATTGGCCAAGACCATGGTGTGAACCATCTGACAAGTACCTCCACATGTGCTAACCTGACTGATGACCTGCAGCGCAGTGACTGCATCTGGCCGTGCATGCCAGTCATCGTTGAGGCACTCATTGATCAACATGTGCAGCTCTCGTGGTATGGCCCTGCTGTGCACACTCTTGCTTGCTCTTTCTTCTTCATCTGTCCACACTCATCATCAGCAAACGGCACAAGGTAACAATTACTGTTGAGAGGATCATGGTTTCACCTGCACATGATGGCTCAACGACCAGTGCATCAGGCTTCGGTTGAAACTGCTCAAACCAGAGCTCAGAGATGACCCATCCAAGTGAGAACATGTCTCCCTTCTGTCGTGCCACTGGTTTCTCCTCCCTCTTCAGCTGCCGCACGACCTCTGGTGGCATGTAGTGTGCTGTTCCTCCTGCATCTGAGCATGTTGTTTCATCTTGATGCGATTCGCTTGCTCGTGAGATGCCTACATCAATCAGCTTCACCTGCCATCCTCCTCCCTCTTCACGTCGCTTCACCTGCATCCCCATCCACAGTGAGACGTTGACATTGCACACTCTTGTAAAGTGCGGGCAGAAAAGCAAGCAAGAAGGAAAGAAAGAAGTGAGAGAACCATGATGTTGGAAGGCTTGATGTCACGATGACAGATGTGGTGCTTGTGAAGAAAGATCAATCCGTCGAGCATCTGATTGTAAAGATCCAACTTCATCTGCTCACAACTTGTGTAATGACCCAACAACAGATCCCTTCTCGCTGTCTTGTCTTCGTCAGAAAGACTCTCAATCTGGAGGTCAGTGCATGATAAAATGAGTTCGAATAAGTGTGCTATAATGATGTGCTTGTTCATGATATGTGTCATGTGTACCATTTGTTTCAGATTCCTGTTCATTCGCTCCATGATGATGAAACCATGGCCGTCCTTCAACTCACCACCAAAGCATTCAACAATGTTCTCATGTGAAACCAGACTGCCATCCAAAACGTAAGTACTGGTGATGATGCAGGAACCATGAAGGAAAACAGGCCAGCGCATCACCTGAGGAGAGTGAGCTCAACGAAGAAAAACTTGGCGATGTCTCGCTTGCGACGGAAGATCTTTGCCACGAGCGGTTTGCCAGTGCTGCTGGCGCATTTGATTCCAACCACAACTGTATCTTCGCCAACGAGATCAGCCTCGATGCGGTAGTCCAGCGTGCATGGGCGCAAGATGATCTGATGCTCACGAGCATACTTGTACAGCTTTGCAATGTGATCAAGCACAACTGTTCGACTATTTTCTGTTTTGTCACATACATAAATGTGCACAAACATATGAGCAAGCAGTGACAACGTTACACAGTGCAAATGGGCATACCATGAAGCCATGGCTGGAGTGCAGAAAACTGTTGTGCTGCTTGCTTGCGATCGTAATCATCATCCATTTCCAGCATGTCGGTCACAATCTGCTTCACTTGCACGTGCAGATCAAAAGGCAGGGGCTCTTTTTGACGCCTTCTGGACTCTTCAAAGGCCGTCGTCCGTGGGTTATTCACAAGCGCTTGGGAGGGTATCATGCGTGTATTCTGATCCAGAAAGGTGATGCGTTGTGAGAAGAAAGTAACAATTGCAAAGTGAAGCGCACAGTGTACCTGCAGCCGCAATTCTTGCGCAGTCCTGGCATGTCCTGGATCCGTTCCACCATTGCCTGTGGTACAATCGTTAATAAAAAACAATCAAAAGTAGAGACCAAAGCTGGAGCACCTGCGCCGTTCCTTTTGTCAAGCAATGCTAAGAATGTGTCTTCGTCGTATTTAGCAGCAAGGACTCTCAGTCTGTTTAATTCGGCTAAATCGTAGTTGTAAATTGTGGCTCGGTGATATTGCTCCAAGTGGTCGATAAAAGCACGTGCGGGTAGTGAGAGGTAGGGGAAGAGTTCACAGCACGGCGTTCCCTTCTTGGTCGGCTCCAGACAGCATACTTTTCTATTGTCCTTTACGTACGCGTAGGACCATTTACGACCGCACAGGTAGAACGTCCTCACGCCACGCGCGCACCATTGGCAGCCCTTCTGCTTGTGCAGGTCACATTCAGGTAGGGCAGATTCTGAGGCCCTGGGCAGGAAAAATGATTTTGTGATTTAGAATTGGAAAAGGGAGGGAATACCGATTATTATTTAAATCTTTCTTTGTAAAAAATAAAATGGTTTAATTCATGCGAATGTGAATTGGGATTATGTTGGTTTCTTGGGAACGCACCTCTCTTCTTTGTTATCCTCCTCCATGACGAAACGATATTGAATGGATGGAGGGTGACAAGAGGGGAAATGCAAAACAAAATGCAGGAAATGGGGCATGCATTTCCAACATTCCTCAAATTGAATTGGTGGCATTGGTTGCATTTCGTTTTCATTCTTTGCTTGTCGTTTTCTCTCTTGGAGCTCATCAACAACGAAGCGCGAAAGAGAGAACGAAAACGAAGCAGCAGCAGCCCAATGTCAGCCAGGACTGCACCAGCAGGCAGTGAGAGGGCTCTTGCTGGATTGAGTGGCAACAACGATCTTTGCCAGCACTGCTTCGACCTCATGCACGAAGTGCTCTGCCAAGTGTTCCTCCCAGTAAAGTCTATTAAAGAAGAAGAAGTTGGGGAAATTTGATCTACAGAGACTGTGTTTGCAAGATCTATTGCATAGTGTGTAATGAGTTGCAGAAGTACTTCTACTTTTTAGCATGCATCATGATGAGGCTTTTATATTTAAGGTCTATAACTTAATTGATAATAGCTTGGTCCCATGATTTACGGCTGCAGCCTATAACACTCTAAATTGCTTATTAAAAGAAAATTCACATGTAATAATAGAGTCATGAAAAACAACTTCACTACTATAATTCTTTCATTTACTATTAGAAAATATCCATTAAAATAATGTTTTTACTTTTTACTATATATTTGCTTTAATATGATAAAAAAATGATAAAACAACAATAAAATAAAAAGATACTTTTTTGAACATTCTATTTAATGTGCATTAGTCTTGCTAATAAAAAAGCTTTATTTTTTATGTTTTGTTTATTAATGAAAATATAAGTGAATCTCTTTTAGAATAGTGTTTAAAATATATATTTAAAATATATTAAAATTAATTAAGATGATAAAAGTAGAAATAAAACAAATAAAACAAAAAGAGAAAAAAGAAAATGAAAACAAAAGAAAGATCCATAAAATGCCAAATAAATATTATAATGTAAAATAAAAACTTTAGTTACAATAATTGAATTAGTAATAAAATTAAGTAATGTAACTCTATTATAAGAAAGTAATGGTTAATGTTAAACTTCAAACAAAGACCTTTATATAAAGACCTACTTTAATAAAAACCTTTATTCTTTTCATTTTTAGTAGAAGAGCTTGCAAAGATTTCAAAGCATGTGAAGAAGGTTTTTCTTTTGCATTTTATTTAAAAGAGCACTTTTCTTTATCAAGTTCATTATAGTTATGTTTGTGAGTAATCTACTTGATCCTACTATGGTTGCCAAATGTGGGAGTGTGGGAAAGTGGGGTTTAATAAAGTGTATTTATTCATAAGGCCTTTTACACCTTAAATACTTGGCCTTGCAACAGTTAGATTTACCATTGCAAGGCCAGGAAAACATTGGGAAATTCCTTAAGGAAACCCTTCAGTAAATTCCCCTTTATCACTTACATGGTGCCAGCCCATTGGCTGGGCAGCCATTTAGCTTGGGAAGAAGAAGAGAGATGGAGGCCCTGCCTTTTAGCTCTTTCACAACATTTGTCATCATGGGCAGTCCAGCCCTTCTATCAAACATAATACTCATGTTCATCACACTGATTCCAATGATTTACAATCTCTTCAACTTTATAGTGGTTATCAGGCACGTCAGGCTCAACAAGTCAGCTTCTTCACCTGTTTCATAACACATGTGATGCATGCACTTATAGGAAGTGCAGGTGCCAGCTTGTCTGCTGAGTTGAAAGGCTCCATCCTTGAGCCTTGTGCCCTCTCTGGCTGTCCTGTCATTTACTGATGGGGTCTTCTCCATGGCCTCATTGTCCATCTTGCTGTTCATCTGTGAGCTCTTCTTGCTGTTCTCACTGTTCCCTGGTGCAGTCTTCTTGTTGATCACCATCATTTAAGTGTCTATAGCATTCTTGAGCTGATTAAAGAGCTTTCCTACTGCAGACCAGTGCTACCTGTGGAGATAGGGCTGGCAGAATCAGTACTTGCACCAAGTAGCATTGACATAGGAGCTGCTTGGCCATATAGTATCTGGTACAGGTAAGTAAATAAAAGAAGAGGGAGATACATATTCCAATTGTCTTGCTTCACATTTGTGAAGCAGGCAATCATTAACTTGAGCGTCCTGTTGAAGCACTCAACCTGCCCATTAGTCTGTGGATGACTGGGAGTGGAATACATACACTTTATACTCACCCTGTGGTTGAGCTCTTGATGCAGCTTAGCAAAGAACTTGCAACCTTGATAACTGATGATCTCAGTTGGCAGGCCCCATTGGCCAATTGCATTAAGAAGAGCTTTAGCCACAGTGTGCACCATTGCATCAGAAAGGGCATATGCTTCAGGCCACTTGCTGAACAGGTCCTGTATAACCACAGTGTACCTGTTGCCTCTGCTTTTCAACAAGGCTGATCAGGTCAATCTCAACCTTCTCTCAAGGCTGGTTGTTCCACATGCCTGGCCACCAGTAGTGGGTGACCAGGTGACCATAGACCTTGTCACAGCCAAGATGGCTGCCCAGTGGTGTATTATGATAGGCGCTCATCAGGTTGTGGCACTGCTTCAGTGGGACAATCCACTGGAGCTGCACACTACCTGTGAAGACACGCCCCTTCTTCAGCTGCACCTAGAATGTGCACATGACTCAGTCACCATCAATCACTATCTGATTGAGGAGCATGAGCTGTTGAGGGCTCTTCCCCTCCACTGCCTTGCTGTCAGCATTAATAGTATAAATGATCCATGTGAACTCTGGATCCTTCTTAAGTTCTTTCTTGTAAAGGAAATAAACATAAGTTTATTATCCTCAATCACCTCATTTACTTTAATATTATTCACTGTGATTGACTCATATGATAATCCATTGCCATTGATGTGCTTTCTCCTCACATGGTGCATTATCTAAAGGGGAAAGAATTCTTAAACTTTAGTAATCCACCATAGGGGTGTTAGGTTAGTTTCCTGGATTGCCCAGATCTTACTTAGATCTGTGGCAATCCCATCATTGCTGATGTAGTCTTTTTGAGAGGGGTGAATGTACCTATGGGCTTCCCTTTATTGGGAGGGAAACCACCCTTCTTGGTTTGATGAGGGGGCTTCTTCTCCTCCTTGTGGTGCAGGGTGTCATAGCTAAGGGCGTCCTCAGCCTTGCATGCTGCCTGCACTGCATGTGTTAGGTTCTCATACAATTTACCATGTACCTTTGTTTGGATGTGTAGCAGCAGTCTGTTAATGAACTTGCTGATGAGCAGTTCTATAGGCAGATTGTGGAGTGCTGTCCACACTGCCTGCTCCATTAAGGCACTTCTGCACCTCCTGGAGGTGCCATGTCTGCTCCATGAGGTCTGCCTGCATCTGAGCCCTTGTGAGGCAGACTCCCTGGTCATTGAGATATGGCTCCTCCTCTTCCTCAGAAGGGACCACCCTCTTCTTACCTGCACTTGCAAATATTAATGCAGGATGGAGCAGGGTGGGTGTACCTTGTGCTTGTGTCTTTGTAAAGTTGGTAGTAGCTGTTGCTGCTCCTGAAGACATTGGGCCCCCTTCACCAGGGGACCTCAACTTGGCTGCCTTGGCCTTCTTTGTGCTTGTGTCCAGTGATGATCACTGACAACTGAAACTCTGATGGCTAGGCTCATACGAGTGCTGGATTCGTACCTGATTGCCAGCTGCCAGCAGTGAAAAGGTTCCACATATGTGCAGCAATGACAGAGAAGTGGCATGGACTCATGAATCTGCATAAATGGCTGCAGCTGGTGGATCACGGTTTACCGCTCATTGGCGCCAAGGTGCTTCTGGAGCTGTACTGCAAGTACAATGACCTCTGGGTCGTTCAGTACCTCTTTGATGATCTCCTCGTGTGGAACACCTTCCACTGGACGCAGAGGAGGCTGAGCGTGGGTATGACTTGGGGTTCGCTCTTACCATATGGATACAGGTTACATCTGGGCACCAACTGCTCAGTTCACGTACTGGGGTCTTCAAAGCTTCGACAAGGAACCGAGTGTATGACAGGCATGCCTGGCTTTGGTTGCCCAGATGAAGGGGATGTTTCTGGAGCAGTGGCGCAATCACCACCACGTGTGTGAGAACTACAGCACCTTAAAGGTTCATCATTAACTCTTACATATTGTGATATACATGAACTCACTTCGGTCCATCTGAACCAGAACGCCACGGATTGCACAGGTGGCCAGTTCCACCACTGGGGAGCGCTCTCTGCTCTTTTTCCCTTCCGTGAACAAGGCCGTTACTGATCCAACAGAGAGGGGAATTATTCGTTCCTGCTTCACGTGGTGCAATTAGAGCGAATAGTTTAACTCCTTCTTTAACATTTGGATTGTGTAATTTGGGCTGATGAGAGCTCAAGGTTTTCTCAAGCTCCTTGGTGCCAAAGCTCTGCACTGGCCTCATGATGTACTTTTAACACCAATAGATTAAACTTGTGTTTTTTTTCTAGTGAACAGGTGGTCCTCTTTGAAATTTTTCATATTTGTACTACACTTAAATGAAGTGTAGTTCAAATCTGTTTTACTCAACTTCCCTGGATTCTTATGTTCCATCTACCATACACCATGAGGCAAATGATAATTTGAGGTATCTACCTTGGTTACTACAATTCATGTTGCATTATTGGTGGCACAAGAGAGTAAGTACTAATCAGGGTTCTTGTTGTAACCAATCAGCTCTTACCAACTATTCCTGGCGCAGGGAGACAAGGAATTCCAAGCATGAGCGATAAAACATTAGCTGAATTTTTAACAAACAAACATTGCGTTGAGATCAAGGTGAACATGAGCAAGCGTGGGCAGCCGACTGAGGTCAAACGCGAGGAAGACTTGAGCGAGCATAAAGAAATGAGGAAGGCAACCGATGAGGAAGAGGAAGAAGCCCCGGCCAGACCTCCTCGCAAGCGAACTGCTCGTGGCCCGCGCGTGGTATTTGGTGACCTCATCAGCGAGGGAGATGACTGCGAGAACGTGATGGAGAACCACAGCGAGGAGGCCACTGTGCAGTTCGGACACATGCGCCACACAGGCCACCGATCCAACTTCTATCAACGAACTGTTCCTGCCAACACGAGCTTCGGCCTCACCTACAAGGGCAACTCCAACAAGGCAACCCGCCTAGTACTTGGTGCAGCAACATTCGCGGTTCGCGTTGAGCTGGATTTTTATTGTTGACGAACTCAAATTGAGACAGACGGGAGCACTGGGGCGGAGACAGCCCAGGGAGAGGGACAAGCAAAGGAAGGACGGAGTGAGGAGCGCATCCTGTGGGTGACTGCTCGTTCAGGCGAGGCGTACGCTGCACAAGTCATGATGGAGCGATATCTCAATCCCACCGGCGTTGAGGTCCTCAGGACGCCTGATGGCCTGCCCTACACTGCGCATTCAAGGCTCATTGCCACAATCGAACAAGAGTGACAGTGTTCCTGGCCTTTGCTTAGGCTCAGGGTCCTGTGGCCATGGCCTCTCTCCTTTCGCAGATGGTCTCTGCGTTGCATCCGATCTCATTCGCCGTGATGAGCGGTGTGTGTGCTGGCAAGTATCCGGACTTTCTCCTCGGCGACATTGTCGTGGCTGAGAACGCATTCAACAACACCATCGGAGGTAAGATTGGCGCTGATGGACAACTTCAGCCATCAATCAAACAGAGCGGTCCCGGTCCCTTCCCGATGACGATCCTCCAGTAGGCAATGGAGCAGAGCTGAAGCACAACAAGGACGCTCTGTGGCCTCAAACGAAACCCACCACCTGCCCTGAAAGAGATCAAAGAGATGAATGTGGAAGAGAACCACCTGAAGCCAGCCAAGCACTTGGAGAAACTGGTGCGCTTGCAGATGGCATTCAACTCTCAATTCCCAGAACCTCCAAAAAAGGAACCCAAGTTTGAGCCGTGCATCATGTACACCAGAGAGACATGCAGCTTATTTGTGTCATTAACCTTGCTGGTTCAAGACAAGATACACACATCTTTATTGTCAATTGAGAGAATAAACAAACTTATTATCTCTCTTCTTGCTTGCCCCCTTTTAATGCCCCACTGACACTGTACCCAATGCCTTTGGTGCCCCTGCACAGTGCTAATGGCTGTGCCATCAGTACAAATAAGCCTAACTTGTTGATAAGGGGAAGAAGACTCCACCTTCTACTGAAACTTCAGTGATGGTCTTGTAAATGACCAGGTATCACTCTCACACCCAGGGCAAGTGGGGAGAGGTTGAAGAGCAATGACAGTAGAATGAGGTGCATAGATGATAGCATAATAGGTGCATGCAGCCACAAATAAATATTCATTTTTTTGTCATTCTTTCTGTGGCCAGTAGCTCCTGACAGGCGTTGCTCCCATGACTGAAAACGTAAGATCGCCATTGATAGCTTCGTTGATCAGCACAAGAGTGGCTCCACTCGGACTGAGCGTTGTGCCAGCGTTCACACGACGGCGAGCAGCCCACACCGTGACAGACTGATCTTCAGCATACCGCACCAAGAACCTGTCCTTAACTTCATGCAGTTGGACGCTGACCTTCTGCTGGTCTGTTTCAAGAACAAAAGCCCTCTTGCTGTGAGCTCAATAAGAAGTGACAAAAGGAGGAACATACTCAGTTGGACTGGCTGGGTCAAGGTAACTTGCTTCTCAGCCTCAGTGGGCAGCACCTGTGTTTCTGTCTTGTTGGAGTTTGTTGAAGGAGAACCTGAATTTGGGTTCAGTTCACCACTCAGCTCCGACCTCGGTGCAGGGAGAGAGATTTGGAGCGCATACCGTTGGTCTCCTTACTGCGCTGATGAGAAAAAGACGAAGAGTTGAAACAAGAGGAAAATGGAAGCAGCATGACCTCTCTCTCCTCTGCCTGTGATGGTGCCACACTATGGGAGGCATAGAATTAATACGTGTACATATGGGCAGAATATGAAGAGCAAAAAAGCATTACCTTACCAATAGCTGCCCCTCAGCTTTGCACAACATTTCAAATGCCTTCTCGGCTGTTGGTCGCTCATTCCACTTGTTGCACAAGCACCGATTGATCAGCATGCGCAGTTGTGATGGTATTCGGTCAGTTCTGTTGTGCTCGCTCTTCGACTTGCCTTCTTGATCCTCCTTTTCTACAATCTGGCCTTCCCTTCATCTTCATCTTTTCAGCATTCTAAAGGCACAAGAATTAGTTAGTTGGTGACATTACTCCACATCTGTGATCTTCTCAAACCAGAGCTCAGAGATGACCCAGCCAAGAGAGTACATGTCGCCCTTCTGTCGTGCAACTGTTTTGTCCCGTGATTGGAGTGACTGCTTGACCTCTGGTGGAATGTAGTGCGCAAACTGCCTGTGGCAAATGTGCATGTCGTTTCATCTCGGTGGGTCTTGCTTGCTCGTGAGACACCAACATCGATCGATTGCCATCCTCCTCTTGGATTCCGCTTCACCTGCTCAACAACACAAACGGAAACAAGGGTGAGAATAAGAGCAAAGAACAACAAAGGAAAAGGCTGAGAGTGAGAACAAACCATGATGTTGGAGGGCTTGATGTCGCGATGACAAATGTTGTGCTTGTGCAGGTACATCACTCCCTGCACCATCTGCTTGTACAAGTGCATCTTCAACAGGTCCATGCTTGTGTAGTGATCGACCAGAAGCTTCTCCTTCTCCGCTTTGTCTTCTTCAGAGAGAATGTCAATCTAAACCACAAGAGAGATTCCACCCATTAATATTTGAAATTGTCTTGCCCACAAGCCAAGGTGTGAATGTACAATTTGATGCAAGTTCAGCTCCATGATGATGAAGCCACTACCGTTTTCCAAACGACCACCAAAGCACTGCACGATGTTCTCATGTGACAAAAGACTGCCCCCAACCACGCCACAAGATGTGCATTCTCGTCAGTGCTTTCAGCAACATATCTGTACCAAATTTTGTACCTGAGGAGGGTGAGCTCAACGAAGAAAAACGTGCTGATGTCCTCCTTCGTGCTGAACACCTTTGCCACCAGTTTTGTCCCACTGCTGGCGCACTTGACTCCGACAACAGCCACGCGTCTTGATTGTAACTTGTAATTTAGTCTTGATTCCGTAGTCCAACTTGCATGGACGGAAAATGAAGGCATGCTTCCGAGCATACTTGTACAGCTGTGCCATGCGCTGCAGCACCACATCTCGAGTCTCTTCTCCGCGATCCTCTGCAGCAACTGCTTTATCTCGTCCGTCCTTGTTCATCTTCTTCTGACTGTAACATTCCACACATCGTTTCATCATCACAAAGCAATTCACGTGTTTTCGTTTTCGTGGTTAAGTCATCACATCCGATTGGGCACTATCTCGGCTAAAGACAACGACGTTGCGAGCAATCACCCTGCAACGTGCCTCCGTTACACCGTTTAACATTCCACCGGTTACGCACCTCCCACGACCAGTCTGAGAGTTCCCCTTCTTTCGCGGCGAAACACACCGCGCTAAAGGGCGCACTGCTGGCGGGAAACGATCTCTCCTTTTGTTTAAGTTGCATCTAGATAGCCCTGTGCACAAAGGAAACAAGGCGGTGACTTCTTTGCGCTCAAACGACTCGAACCTGATGGAAATGGAGGAAGAGAACAAGCCGCTGGCCGCCGGCGCAAAGAAGCGCAGACTGACCGACGCCGCGGCAGGCGCCGACAGCAGAAAGGAGGGAGAAGTAGGAAAGGCCAAGGCCCCGCGCAGGCTGCTCGTTCTCGACGGCGGCGGCATGCGCGGCATCGGGACGCTGGCCATGCTGAGGCACATCAAGGAGAAGACCGGCCTGGGCCTCAACGACTTTGACATGATCGGAGGCACGAGCGCAGGCGGTCTCATCGCACTTAGCGCTCTTCTCGGCCTTGGCTTGGACGATATAGAGAAACTGTTCATCAAAGTCGGCACAGAGACCTTTGTCTCCACGCTGGGTAACAACAAGGCGCTGCTCTTGGCTCGCGGGGTTCTCCCTCCTTCTTCCTTCTCTCCATCATGTTGTGAAGCAATCACTGAATCTTGCCCACCAGGCCTTTTCGGCTGGGACAGAGCACTTCCTACCAAAGTACGCGACTGCTGCGGGAGGCAAGTACAGTACGTCGGCCTATCAGCAGCGGCTTGCTCAAATGCTCGAAGAGTTCTGCAACCCCGAACAGACCCTTGCTCAGTTGGGTCAAGCTGACCCTCACAAACCTAAAGTACCCACCCACTGAGTTGTGATCTGATGGAGTGTGACTGAGCAACTTCTTCGGGTGGCGGTACCAACAACAAAGGTGTTTGTGGTGAGCACGGATGTGTCGTATAAATCGAGCATCAAGCCGTACATCCTCCGCTCCTACGAACATCTCCCCAAAGAGAGCGACAAGACCCTGCATGATCCTGTGCCTGAAGGCACCAGCGCGATTCCGCTCTATTTGGCAGCAGTGGCCACTTCGGCTGCACCGATCTACTTCGACAGCCATGTTCCGTGGGAAACCAACGGAGTGACGAGGTACCTGGTCGATGGCGGTGTGGGCTTCAACAATCCGATCTCTCTCGGTCTGCACGAGATCAAGCGCACATTCGGATGGGACACCGAGGTTGAGCTCATCGTCTCCATCGGCACAGGCCTGCCCAGTCAAACGCTGCACGACAGAAACATGTCGGCACTGGCGTGGGGAAACACGTTTATCAACACCGCCACTGAAGGCGATCTCATCCACAAGAACTTCCAGCTCGTGAGACCCATGTTGGAAGGAGTCAAGGACGGGTCCTACGCGCGGTTCAACCCTGTCGGTCTGGGCGATGTGCGCATGGACGATGCGTCAGAGAAGACCATCAACAAGATCAAGAAGATGGCTAATGGCTACATGATCGAGGACAGGTATTGCCAGAACAAGCTGCGTGAGCTCAAGTTATTCCCCTCGCGTATCACCGGGTCTGCAAAGGTGGAGGGCAAGGAGGAAAGCCTCGAATGAATGCCAGCAATTTGCTTCTCATATTCTGCATAATCTGAAAGCATAAATGCGTTGAGAACATGTCTCCATTGTGTAACAGTTGCAAAGTGAAGCGCAGAGTGTACCTGCAGCGGCAATTCTTGCACAGTCCTGGCATGTCCTGGATCCGTTCCACCATTATCTATTGTTAAAAAGAAAAACAATCAAGAGTTGAGACCAAACCTGCAACGTTCTTTTTGTCCAACAATGCTAACAATTTGTCTGCGTAGGCTTTGTCCCTTGGCGTGCTCCTGGACGAGCTGTGTGCACAGGCTGACGAGGCCTGTGATCTGGTGGTTGAGGACACGCTCTGTTGGAGGTGAGCGGCACTTCGTCTCCGTTGAAAGCTGGTCCAACACGCTCTGCCTCAAGGCTCTCCTGGAAGGAGTTCACCAAGAAGTCAACCAGCTTGACCATTTTGGAGCTCTGAGTGTGAGAGAGCGAGTGAGCAAAATGCAAACTAGAAGGGAACAGAAGAATGTACTTTCTTTGAACTCACAGTTGATCCATGAGTTAGAGCGGACCAGATTGGCATAGTGGGCATCAAACATCATATTGTCAGCATCAACAACAGCATGGTGATGGGTGTGACTAAGGTGCCAGATAGCATCCTGGCACATTGTAGGGGTCTTCACAAGCATCTCAAGGAGAGCAATTGAGAGCGCTTGAGGCCAGTTATGTGGGTCTTCCCCTGTTGGGAAAAGATCAGGTAAATATTTTGGGGGGGGGGCAAAAAAAGCAGGCAAGGTGGATGTACTGGCATCAAGGCCTGCTGAAGATCAGTGCACTCAACCTCAGCCTCCAGGCTATCATCTCCACCCAACCCTTACCAACTTTTGAGGGCACCTTGAAGAAATGACTGGCATCAATGTGGTCTTTTTCTTTGCAAGATACTGAAGTCCTCATCAGCGACTCATGACCTTTCATGCTATGCTTGCTCCTTCATTTCCACAGTGGCCAGGCTGTCTTCCCACAGACCCAGATTGCTCACTTTGTTGGAGCCTCTGTGGTACAGTGTTGCCTTGTTAGCACACAATTCCACGACTTGAAGTAACTGATGCTGGCTGCTCTAAACTTTCCTATTACTCACTTGTTGATAAGCTCCTCTATATGATATAGTCTGTTCTTTCCAGGCCAGACATCACCAACATCATCTGCCTTCTCCTGGCACTCTGCTGCCTATGGTCAAGCACACTTTGATGCTGCCAGACATCTTCTATAATGTACAGTACCATAGAAGGCAGATGATTGGCAGTCAAGGAGGAAAATGGCTGTATTTGTCCATCAATTGTCCCTACTCTGATTTTGATTGGGCAAATTCCCCTATTGACTGGAAATCAATCTCTGCCTATATATTTATGCTTGCTGATGGACTGATCAGCTGGATTAGTAAACATCAACTGATTATCATGCTCTCCTCAACTAAAGCAGAATATATTTCACTTTTGAATGCAATAAAGCATGCTCTTTATCTTTTTAAGTTAAAGAGCAATTTGCAGCTAAAACAATCAGATTAATGATCTTCTACTTATATAATTAAGGTGCATTTATTGTTATCTTGTCACCAGTTTTTGTGCATCATGCTAGACTCAAACACATATATTTAAATATATCACAGTTGATATGAGAGCTTTGTAGGATTAAGCTTCTTTATATTTCCTTGACTAATATGCCTGCTAATACCTTAACTAAACCCCTACCAGTAGCTTAACTTGTCATGTATTCTACTTGAAATGGTAGCAATGTCTCTTTATTAAAGGGGCATATTAGAATGCATATTACACATATATTATTATTAACTAAGAAATGGGCACTAAGCATTCATTAAGAAACAATCTCAATCAAAGCATTAGTTTTCTAATAGATATGTCATAAAAGGAGTTTCCAAGAAGAATGTGTAGGCAAACTATATAAGTTTATCATATCAGTTTTATTTCTTCAATAAATCACTCTTCTTTCTCTTTATCTTATATATTTACCTATAAAAATCCCTAGTTATATCCTCTACTCTCTTTGCAACGTTTTAACTATTAGTGACATTTTTTAATTGTGAGAGTGTGGGAAAAGTATTGTATAGAAAAGAATAATGAAATTTAATAGATTTTCCTTTTTAATACAGACCATAATAGTTGGACTGACTGTTGTGGACTCAGAAAATAAAGGGGAAATCCTGGGGAAATCCCTGCTGATGTGGCACTGGTCAAACATGACTTGAATAAATTCTTGATCATGTTGAATTCATACATTTCAGCTTCTATTCCTTGTGATGAATAAAATGATTTTAACAAACATCTTTCTAGTGTGTCCAAGTATTTACACTTGGTTGAAGTCTAAGGGCTCCAAAATAAATCTGACACTTTTGTATCACATTTTAAGCACTTAGCATGAATAGCATGTCACAAATATTTTTTGTTGATTTTTAAGAAAATGTTGGATTTGTCTATATAAGGGAAACTAATCTAAAATAGACACATGTTTGAGTTGGACACAGCAATTGCAGCAGGAGTAGCTATTTTTATTGATTTTTAAAAAATGCGTGGGTATGGTGCCAGAGAGGAACTAGGCTCTGCTTCTCCTTGAGTTTCGAAAAAGAAGTCGCAGTGCAACTCCTTCTCAATCTCACAAGCAAGTTCATCGTGGTCCCAATGTGCTATGGAGAGCGATAGCCTGACCAAGTCCCGCACCGGGAAGGATCGCACCAGCCCTGACCAGCGTGGCCACAGCTTGTCCTGCGATTTCGAACCGTTCCTGCCAATGTCCATCACAAGGAATTGCCTGGGTAAATAGGAGTTAAAATTGGGCACGGTACGTGGGATGCTGTACGACTGAGGTTCCTTCTTCAACGCCATGTCGGTGGTCAGGCTGGGTAGACGACGTCGTGGCAGATAGAGCAGAGGCTGCGTTTTCTGGCAAGCGGAGGGTGGCCGCAGCCATAACCGGACCGACCAGGCGGTCAAAGCTCCAATCACATGCAAGAAACAAAACTGTTTCAGCATTTCGTAATGTATTTCAAAATCAAAATTGGAAAATTACCAAACATGCTCAGGAACGCNCTCGCGTTCGCAGAACCACGAGCTTGTCCATCGCACATTGCTCCTGGCCTACCTTACTCGTCCTTCTCTTCAACAGACGAAGGATGGAGGACAAGGAAGAAGGGATGCTGGCCACTATGACCGCCGAGCTGATTAGTATGATTCTCTCCTACGTGGACGAGCTCTCCTGGCCCTCTTGTCGGTTCGTGTGTCGGCGCTGGAACGCTCTCGTCGTAAGGCAGCAGCGACTCCCGGAAACTGACTTGAGCGCACGACTTGCCGCAGCGGGCCGTCTGGGTGTACTTCAATGGGCGCGCGCCAATGGCTGTCCGTGGGATGAGCACACTTGTTCGGAGGCCGCTCGCAACGGCCACCTCGAGTTGCTCCAGTGGGCTCGTGCGAACGGCTGTCCGTGGGATCGCAACACCTGTGCTGAAGCCGCCTTCGAAGGTCACCTCGATATTCTGCAGTGGGCACGCAACAACAGCTGCAAGTGGGACGAGAACACAGCCGTACGTGCGGCAGAAGGTGGTCATCTAGAGACTCTCGAATGGGCACTGAGCGAAGGCTGTCCTTGGAACAGCTTCATGTCCGCCCTGACTTGCCTAAGCGTAGCAGGCGCCGGTCATCTTGAGGTGCTTCGATGGTTGATCGATCGAGAAGATAACTTACGATTGCACGTAAACTTGCTGTATGCAGCCTCGAAAGGAGGTCATCTCGAAGTGGTCAAGTGGCTTGACAGCCGAGGATGCGTGGCGGATGCGACCACGTGCCGACTGGCGGCTGAAGGCGGCCACCTTGAGGTGCTGACATGGCTTCGCGCCAACGGGTGTCGATGGGATGCGGAGACATGTGAATACGCAGCCAAGGGTGGCCATCTCGAGCTGCTCCAGTGGGCGAGAGCAAACGGCTGTTCATGGGACGAGTACACGTGTGAGAAGGCGGCACTCGCAGGCCATTTCGAGGTGCTTCGCTGGGCAAGAGAGAACGGCTGTCCGTGGGACGAGAACACTATCGAAGGAGCAGCAGAAGGCGGCCACTTCGAGATAGTGCGGTGGTTGCACGCCAACGGATGTCCTTTGCCAACAAGCCCACGTGCATGCAGCAACGCGGCGCGCGTCGGCCATCTCGAGATGCTGAAGTGGTTGCGAGCGCTAGGCTGTCCGTGGGATGAGTGGACGTGTTCCGGCGCGGCTGGATGTGGCCACTTGGACGTGCTCAAGTGGTTGCGCGAGAACGGATGTCCTTGGGATCCAGCGAAGTGCATTCTGGCCTCCAAGTGCTTGCGTTCGGGCAGTCCTGCTGTTGAGGCGTGGGTGATGGCCAATAGTGAACTAGGGGCAGATCAACTTGGATCACCGTAAGAAGACAAAGAAGTAAGTGTAACAGTGTATGCGTTAATTTGAAGAACAAATCATTAAAGCGACAGACAAACCGAGCAAGGAAAAGAGAACAACCTCATGCAGGAAGGAACACTTCGATGTTCTCCATCAAGCTTGAAATAAGAGTGTCGCCGTTGATCAACTTTGTCGTAGCGATGATGTACTCCCGATTATCTGGATATACGCACTGTAAGATCTAACTCATACATGGAAAATAAGGTTGAATCGACGAACCATCCTGCTGGGAAAGCCAGCGTATGGCTGCAATTTCTGTGAACGTAACACCTCCGATGAAGAAGACCAGATTCACTTTGCTTGCCCCTGTGGCGCCTCCCACTGTTGAGATAAAATTTAGAAGCTGCAAAGCAGAGGGAAATCTGTTCGTTCCGCATTACCTTGCAGCACTCCCTCAGGCAGCTGCTGATCCTGCTCAAAGCTGGGTCCCGGCAACAGGTTCAAAACGTCCACCATCTGTCTCCAGCTGTTCGCCATCTCTACCAGACGAACGCTCACAGGCGCATATCTACACCAGCTGTGTTAGTGTCGGATTATATATGAATGAACATTATACTGCATACCCAGAGTATACATAGGCAATGTCGTTCGGTTCAGCTTCATTAATGTTGTCTACTACTAGCCGAAGACGGCTTCGCACTGTATCGAAGGTTCTCTTGCCCTCTTGCTTCTTGATAAGGCCCAAACGTTCCAAATTGCTGCATGATTAGGGGAATAGGTAAGCTGTGCTGAAAAAAAATGAAGACTTTTGCTGTTGGGCATACTTGAGTGTGAACAAATATTCATAGCCATAAGCCTACGCAATTCATGAGAGAGTTTTGTCAGTCTCACTCTACCTGAAACAAAAGGCGTGAGATGCTCGGTACCGAAAGGATTTCATTCTTGAAGTTCTCATATTCTTTTTGTTTGATACCCTGGCCCGTCTGGGAGTATAGTACTAGCAAGCGCAGAATCTGATCAATTAAGGTTGTTAGTACGGTAAGCCATCTCAAACTCTAGAACATGCTGAACCTTGACAAGAGGCTCTTGGCGAGCGATGCATTCCTCGATGTAATCATTCGGAGGATCATTGCCCAACAACAGATCTGCGTTATTGCTTATGAGAACAAGGTTAAGAAGCCAGTAACACGGAAGCATCGGTACCCTGCTCGGCAGTAAGCTGTCTCTTGAAGTTGACCGCTTTGGTAACCTTGAGAATGTGCTCCGCCACACTCGTATGCGTACGCAAGGATTGATGTTCCTAGTACGCAATACAATGTCAAGGCACTACCGCAAGATACCAACGAGGTATGAGGTACCGTTTGATAGGAACCAAGGCCCCTCATAAAGTCGCGAATTTCCGCAACAGTCTTGAAGTCATATCGTTTCTGCAGAGAGGTCAGCATACACTCACGAGAAAAGTTAACAACAACTATGTACCTTGTAGTACTCATCAATCTCCTTAGCCTTCTTATTGAGAAGCGGTCCCAGCACTCCAAAGTTAGCGTCTCGCAGGAAGGCAAAGAGCCTGCCATTTTTTATGGAGTTGTGAGGTTTAGATGATCCTCGGAATGGGTTTGGTGTGGCAACATTACTTGTCATTAGAATTGAGTGGCGTCTTGATCTTCTTGAGGCCCTTTTTGGCAGCTTCTTCAGCCTTGCCCACAAGATCAGGATCCAGATCTACCAAGCCATTATTTATACCGAATACTTCATCTACCAATCTGGCCAACACGAGAATGTTAGAACAACACGAATAAGTCAAATACACTGCACTGAGTACCCTTCATAGGTAAGCTGTGTGCACATGGGAGTGACCATGTCTGTCTGGCGATCGATAAGAATCAGAGTATCGATCTCAGGCACAATTTGTGTAGGTTCATCAGCGCCCATTTCCCTACGCATACGCAGCAGCATCTCGGCAACAGCCTGGCGGGATGTTAATGAAGGCTTAGCTGGAAAGGGCATAGTGCTAGCTTGACATACCTTAGCGCACGTGCCTTTGCCTTTGATGTGGGGGATGATGCCAAAAATGGATTGCAGTTTCATGATGGATCGAGCCACGTAGAAAAGGGACGTACGATCGCCATCCTGCGCATATATCAATTAGTGTGGTTGCATGCAGACCGACTTGGAAGTTTGGTACCAAGAAACATTCCCGGAAAGAGTCTTCCATCTCTAAGCTTAGAACGTCCTTCTCGAAGGGAATGAGATCCAACTGATACTCGCCAAGGACCACATCGCCGTAAACGCCTTCTTCTTCCAGATGTCTAAGATAGGCAAACAGTCAGCATCAGCGCACCTCAAGTGCTTGTGGGGACAGCGATGTTCCTACCGCTCGCACAACATGGTTTGGCGGGGCACGAAGAAGATGTAGTAGTTCTTGCGTAGGTCATCCCTCTGATGGTTATGTATGTGATCTGCGATGAATCGGATGAACTGAATCCTGATACGACGACATGTGAGCATGACGAACCACCAGTGGGGCATTCATCCCACCACAAACAGCGCAAAGCCTCACGCATGGGTGTACCTGGGTCGGATCAAGTAAACAACGTTCTGGCAATCAGTGTCGAGGCGCTCAGCCAGATGGTAGATCTTCTCGACGCCGTGCTCCTTGAGCAGCGCCACCTCGGCGATGAGGCCGAGCGGACCCGACAGCTTCGGGTCCAGCACGAGTCCCTTTCCTCCCGGTACCTGCCGAACCATTTTCATTAGTAAAAGGGTTTCAACATTTTTATTACTAATTTTTTATCTTTGACCTTAAAATGTAATAATAAAAACAAAAATAACTGAAATATTCAACCCCTTCAGCATTATTTTCGAATAAATGTAAATCTTAGAGTTTACTTCTAATTATTGTTGATTTCGCACTACAAGATAATGTAAATAAACTTTCAATAAAAAAGAAATGAAAGAAACACAATTGAGGGAGGAAATTGATGTACTGAATCGAGGACGCGGACGAGTTCGAGCTTGGCGTGCTCGCGGACGGCGGCCAAGTTAATGGCGGCATTTTCAAGACTGGGAATTCCCGAAATGGGTTGTGGTCCGGCTCCTCCCGCTGCTGCAGCCTGCGCCGCCCTGGCCGCTTGGACCATCGCTGGTGACGGCGCGGCCGTCGACGCCTGCGCCTTCTGCATCGTTCCCCAATTTATTAAAATGGAGGCAACGTTATGTTTCTTTCGAAACAATTAGATGATATTTAAAACGCAAATGAAAGTTCATAATAGAATTCAAGGAATGTGGCTACGGAACCCAGGTGGAGCCTGTGGCATCTCCGGGAGTTTTCCGTCCGGAGCACGGCACGTTGTAAGTACGTCCTTCCGGCTATGCCTGGTGCTGGGAATAGGCGGAAGAGAGAAGAGAAAGCCTGCAGAAGCGGCCCAGTTACTGTCACCACCCCGACTACTCTGGTGTAGCCGCTCGGCCACCACCAATCGAAGCACCTACATCTGGAGAGGAAAATCGCCGGTCATGACGGACATGTCGTCAAGTTTTCGCTGCCAATAGCGTAGTGCCACCTCAGCATATGTAAGGCCATTGGTGGTAGCAAACAACAAATAAGGAGGAGAAAGTGAGGAGGGACACTTCAAGTGGAGTCACGTCGTGAGAAGATGGAGGTTCGGTACGTGGTCCGAGCGTTGCTCTTCTTCGTACTCGCACTTGCCTTCTCCGCTCGCACCGGAGCGGCACGCACTTGTACGGTTTGCTGCGGTGTCCCTCTGGTGTCGTTGAAATCGGTGGTGAAGTTAACCGGGTCATATCTCATTCTCACGTCTTCCCTCCTACTGGTAGTGGAAGTTTGTTCGTCGGGATGCCCCTTTGTCACTGTGACCTCCGCACTGCAGGCAGCGCGCGACAATGACGTGGTGCACCTACACAGTGGGTGGTACCTCAACGAGACCATCAACACCAAGGTTCGCCACAACATCACCATCAGGTACACTTGACGTGCGGCCAGCTACTTCTGAATCTCATTTGATGGTGAATGTGGGGCAGCGCTGATGACGGGGCTGTCGTGGAGAACCAGTGGTACTCAACGTTCAGCTACCCGGGAAACTTTTGGACCTTCTCCAACTGCACGTTGACCATCAAGGGTCGACTGATTCTCCAACTTGCTCATATGCAGGGCATCGGTAGTTTCTCCTCTTCTCTTACTTGCATAGGGAAGGAACTCACGTTTCTATGTATCTGTGTGTGGTGAACGTAGGCATAATGCTGGTTAATTCAACCATGCTGTTGATGGGGGACCTCACCATCTTGGCGCACGATGTTGTCGGATCTGCGCTCTACCTGGATTCAAGTCATCTCCAACAGACGGGCTCACTCAAGTTGGATGCTACGTCGCATCAAAACATGTTTCTCCAGGGTTAGGATGCCCTACTCACACCTCAGTCCTGACTTGTCGCTCATGTGACGGTGATCGTTGGAGAAGGTCTGTATGTCTTTGGTTCGTGGGAGCTGCAAGAGACTGCACAGGTTGTATTCTTCCTCAACAAGCAATCGACGGGTATCACCTCAGGCACTTGAATGTTGTTTGACACTCGTTGACTCTTAGCTTCATCACCAGGAATACAAGTGTTTGACTCAGCTGTACAGCAGTATGGAAACATCACTATCGAGTCCGATGGTGGCCTTGGTATGTTCCATCATCAGTGCACGCATTTTGCATTGCAGTACTAAACGCCTCGTGTGTACACAGGGCTTGAGATCCAGAATGACCAGTTTGGTGTACAGACCTGGTATCAGTATGGAAGCATCAACATCAAGATGCGCAACAAAGGAGTTTGTACGTACATTTTGTAAGACACGAACTGCCTGAAGAACCTGATCTGAATGATGATGACAGGCCTGGCCATGCAAAAGGGCTATTGGGACGGTTACGGTTTGATTAACATTGACACTGATTTCCGCAAGTCGGGTACATTGCTTCTTGAGGGTCGAGCAAGAGGTGTGACTGAGTGCCTGTTTCTTCTTCTCTCACATCAGCCTTGGATTGCTGGGGCGCTTCGAGTGTTTTCTTTGGCAAAATTCAAGTGAGAGAGGGCACAAGCTGCTACACTGCCAAAGGTATATTCTCTTTCTGAGTCCTTCATCTTTCTCATCATCTGATGGCGTGTGAACAGATCCGCGCAAATGTGTGGTGGATGTTGCCGTACCTTGCCAATAACCTTCGCACGAGTGTCCACAGTCGGAAGAAGACGTACTTGTATTTGTATGCTAAGAAGTACAGCTTGTCTTGTTTACATGGCGTCAAGGAGCTGATCGTTTTAGGGATATACGCTGCTATGCACGAACATTTACTTACGAAGGTGGCATGTCAATCCGTGTTGATTCTGACTGCTTGCAGGGGATCCCGAGCTGCTTCTCGAGCTGTGCTACCAGCTCAATGGCATGTCCTCGATAGTAGCCTGCCTCGTCCTCTGCCAGCTCTTCTTTGCCAGCTCGCAGCGGAAGGAACCATGTCGCGCAAGCAAACGCCACCCATGATGCTCTAACATGCCGACTCCATCCTTGAGCTCACTACAAACTATCAACACAGATCAGCAAACCTACCGCTTGAGCACCTCAATAGGGCCGAGTCTTTCTGAATGATCTTCTCGCACGTGTACTCCGTACTTTACCGCAGCCGCATTCAAATGTTCCGCATAGCTCTCATCGGAGTCATCCTTGACTATTCCAAGCGTTGTCATCAGCGCAATGCAGGAAGAGAAGGACAAACTCAGGTCTAAAGCGCACTTTCGCTGAGGTCAGTCTCGATCAGGGTGCATTGGGCCTTTTCCCAATCGAGTACGCCTACGATCTTGTGGCGGGTGGGGTCCACAAGTATGTTGGATAGGTTGAGGTCGGTGTGTGCCAGAACGTACTCCTCCGAGCTTGCAGCCTTGGACTGCCGGTACCGCTGCAGCACGGCCTCCTGGTACTGAGGCACCAGTTCTTCCAGTCTTGCCGTCAGCTGGGGATCACTTCGCAGGGTATGCTGGATTCCCTCCATGCTCCACTCTGTAAGAATTAAGCGTCAATGCTAACTCTTTCATCACATGCCTCTTCGAGAAGTGTAGACTTACGTAAGTGCTGCTCCACACATTCAGCAAGCGAGCTGAATGGGCCTAGTGGAGGTCCATCGTGTATCAAACCAGCCAGACGCATGTCAGCGTCGAATCCGCCGATCCCTCGCTGATCAGCCCATTCATTAGGATGCTCATGGTGTAAGAACGATGGAATATACCTCGGGCAGGTGAACCGAGATGCGGTTTAGCTCCGAAATGATGTGTACGAATTGGTCAATGTAGACACCGCGCTCCTCTGCACTGAGATCTTCCCACAGCTGCGACCAAGTACGAGTTAGGGTGCAGGTAAGGCCCAATACATTGTTCTCAGTCATCAATACCTCTTCAAGAACTTGACCTTCGATCTTCTCCATGAGTACAAACTCGCATCCTAGAGGAGACTTATCGGCGTCACTGGCGAAAGCAAGCACGCGAGCCACAGGCACCACCTCCGGTCGTGCGTGACTCCGAACGAACTCCATCATGGCCACTTCGTGTCTCGTCTTCCTGCCGCGCCAGTAGGGATGCGGGTTGGACACCCTTAGCACTAACTCCTGCACTGCTCCAGCACTACTGACATTCTTCGTTTGGTCTTCTTCGCGTGGAACTGCGCCGATCATGTAGATGGGATTAATCACTCCCCGACTCTCAGTGAAACGCCTCATCGACACGCATCGGAGTCCAAGAGGAGCAAGCATGCGATCCACGTTCTCCAGTGTTACAAGGCCGAGGCTGGTGTCGAGCATCTGAAGCTGTTCGTTGAGTGTGGGGTACCACCTCAGCTCCTCCCGCTTCGTCTCTTCTTTGTCCGTACTCATCCCTGGGTCTACCTCTGCCACCACCGCTCGCTGCATCTCGTGGTGGTACAACAGTGAAGTGGGCTGGAGCTACTCTGTACACTTGAGCCCGAGCTTGACCTCCGTAGGTATTCTTCTCGGGTGCTTTGTTCTTCGGGTTCAGTCTTTGCATTCTCATCCCTTTCCGCAAACAGATCCTCGTCCGAAATTTCTAGTTTCGTGTTGAAATAAATGTTTCCGAAAGTTTTTTCGGAAATGTTGAAACGGGACTTAACGTTCAGCAAAACCGACGAACGGCCTCCGGTATTCTACACACGTATGAAGACCGCTCTGGCGAACTGAACGTAGATTACCTTCGTTTGTTCGTTCAGGATGAACACATATCAGCCGGGCAAGCCCACAAAGCTGGTGGAGTGCCTGGCGTGGCCCACCTGCCCGATTCGGAGTGGTGTGCTGGCAAGGCGGACCAGCAACTACAGCACTGGCGCGAACAAACAACGACCACCACAGTGTCTGACTCGTTATTGGGAAAGCTTCCTGCTGAGGTCTTGTGTGAGTTACTCACCTTCTGCGACTTCCGTACATACCATTCTTCCATTCTCATAGAACCTCAAGTGATCTGACTGGTCATGCAGGCGCAATGCTGACTTTCCGGTTGGTGAGCACATGGACATACGGACTAGTACACCTGATGAAGAAGGATCTGCTCGTTAACTCCTTGCTCGCTCATGAGTGCTGTAAGCTTCCTGATGAGAAACATCGGCTTGAGGGTGCACTTGGCAAGGCAGTGCAGGCAGCTACGAGTATTCTCAAGCATGCCATGAGGTATTACGCTGATGCTCTCAGTGACGCGGAGATAGCCCACTTTCAGGAGACATTCAATCCTGAAAGTAAAGACAGAAGAGGCGCTCGGCGCACAGCTGCATTCCCTTCGATCATGGTTTTCCCTCCTGGCGCTCTTCTGCTCCTGGGTTCGCTCCATTCCAGTGCACTCATCTCAGCATGTATATCTAGATTCACATGTCACTCAGGAGAGACGCTGGCTCAGGCGGTTGCAGTGGGTCTCTCGGATGCCGCGGTTGAACTACCTCCGTTCAATCCCCAGTGTAACTACATCAAGAGGCAAGGTGATGCATGAAGCTCGGACCGCGCCCTTATTCTTGGCCACCTAGAGTGTATGACCACGAACAAAGTGTTGGGTACAATCACCCTGCTGCAACAGATTCAATCAGAGGGAAACGATTTTATCAACAACGAAAGAACAAATCGGCACAGGCCATGAATGGCTACTGTGGAGCAGCCCCAGAGGAAGCCTGATGTGGCGCAGGTGGCAAGGGAATCTCCTTGATAACATCAAGTCCTTTGATGTGTTCCTCTGGCGCGAAGTGCACACCGAAGAACCGCCAAGCGAGGGTCTGCGTGAACGAGCAGCAGGTGGCGAGGAGGTACTCGTTGACCTTGGCCTTGATGGCTTCCTCACCGGCACAGGGGATGCCCATGAGGAGTAGCAAGAGTTCCGGTCCGAGGTAAGGCATACGTCCAACGGGCCGTGGATTCTTGAGCACATATTGGAGTAGCTCTCCGACCGTAGGCGAGCGCTTCATCTCCACATCATCATCATCCGCCACAGTCTCGTCGTCCGCGCCGACTTCCTTCTCGTTATGATCACCTCGCCAGGTGTACCTCTTCAGCAGATGACACTTGATGGTCAGATCGGAGACGGGTGCGCCGACCTGTTTAAGCTTCGCCGCTTCCTGGTCAGCCTTTTCTTGCATGACGAACCGGATGTCGTCAAGGAGATTCATGGGCAGATCAGCGCCGTGATCGTCGTCACTGACCAACCAATCCACGCCAGTTTCGCCCTTGCCCAGCATGGCCCACTGGCCACTCGCGTCCTTGATCACAATGAAGAAGTGGTGTGGCGGCAGCAGCAGGCCCGGTCGATTATAGTCGCTCATCTGGTAGATGTCGAACGCCAACCATCCCAACTGCTGCAGAGGTTCAAGCATCGCGTGCAGGTTCCGGTGACTGCGAGTCATGTCGTTGCTACAGATAAGCAGCTCGACAACGCGCTGTCGACCGTCGATCTCAGGGCCTAAGCAGCTATTGCCTTCGGCGTCTGAAACTTGGGAAAAGAAGCGACCGTTTCCATCGGAGTTAAAAGGTAGCGGCGGAACTTCAGGTTGGTCCTTCCATTTGTTCTCCAGGGTAGTGGTTTTCAGCACAAACGCCGCTGGGCGGAGGACAGGCACCAGCAGGCTGAGCCCCTCGAGCTGCGCGATGAACTGTTTGGCCAGTTGGGTCAGCCACTCCTTGTCGTCTTTGGAAAGTTCCATAGGAGAGTTCTGTGATTCGGAAACCTCGGGAACTGAAGATGATGATGATGACGAAGATGCTGAAGTTGAAGACGCCGCAGTGGTGACTCCGCGAATGACGTTGACAAGGTTGGACGAGAGGCTGTCGACGTTCGACCGAGGGTCTTCCTCTGGTTGGGCGTCCTCCCGCTCGTCGTCATGGCCGTCTTCTACGTGCTCGACGCATCCCTCGTGCTTCTCCTCAGTGGACGCACCACGGGCCCTCTTGTCGGATGGGTGCTCCACATTCTGAGCGAGAGTTTTCAGGAGTCCTTGAGCAAGAAGAAGAGGGCCGGGGTCACGTAAAGTAGATTGGTTTGAACCCATGGTGTACGTCCGCGTGAGCGTGTTGTGTTCTGAAGAAGAGAAGATGAAGAAAGGGGAAAACTTGGTTGTCGCCGTTTAAATGTTCCTTTGACCGTATTGGTCAGCGGAAATTGCTGTCATTTTATGTTCCATGTTTCGGCCGAAAAGCGCAGCCAGTCAATAACGGCTCCGCAGATGCGTCAAGGCAACCGAATGCTACATACGAATATTCACAGACTTCTCGAGGAAAGGCTTGGTCCATGTGGAGACGTCAACCTTTCGCCATTTCTCAATTTGCTCGCCCTCTTCTTTTTCACCCCTCAACTTTTTTCAGGGCGGAGCGGCCCTTCTCCCTTCTCTTCTTGTTCTACGGCACGCAGGCGAACCACACACGAGTCCTCACAAGCGCGTCAAGGAACATGCAGTCCGACCTCTCCATGTTCATATTGGATGCCCTGGAACAATCCGTAAACTTGTCAACGAATCTGGCCCATCAACTTCGTGAGCGCCAAGCCACAGCCAAACGCAACCCTTCAGGCCCCCCTCCAACGTCTTCCTGTTCCACTTCGTCTTCTTCTAAACCAATACCTCCACCGGTCCAGGAACCTCAAGGTGCTTTCCGGTTGTTCACAACTTCACAACTTGGTTTGCTTAGTGCACGGCCACGAACTGTTTAGGTCCGGAAGTTGAAGAAGGTTCTCGCAGCCTCAAGCGAAGAGCCGTGACGGTCGCTGCTCCGCAAGTTGAACCTCATCAGCTGCCGCACTGGACACTGCCACCACAGACAACCGGACAGGCTCCGCCGCAGCGTACGTTTCCAATCGAACTCACATCGACAGTTGTTGGCTAATCAGGTCCAGCAGCACCTAATTCGCTTTTGGGAGCAACTCAGCGTCCTGAAGGTGCCCCGGTCACTGTTATACAGCAGGGGCACGTTGGACAGGTGGCGCTGCCGGAACCCAAGGTGCAAGTGTGGGACGTGGCCAATGAGAAAGACAGGTTCTTGGTGAAGTACGACCCCCAATCGATCACAACCACAGTGAGAGTCGTACGTGGTGGGCCCCCAGATAAGAAAGAAATGCACAACTCCACGGTTGCAAGTCAGTTTGGCGCCACTCTCGTCTTCATCAACAGTGCTTTCAGGGGTGCAAGAGTCGCAGTCACTGCCGATTCCTCCACTGCTGACGTTCCACCCGAGCCACTGGAGGATGCGTACAGTCCGGGAGAGTGGACATGGAGCATACCGAGACTGGAATGGGCATTGTCACGAGAGGTGACACTCACCTTTACCCTCGGCATGCACCAGTGGAAGGTCTCTTTCCAGACGTACTCGTGCCAATCACGTCCCTCACGGACAGTGCTCAAAGAGCTGAAGGGGAATCTCAATTGGATTCAGCTCCAGCCAGACAAGGTGCCACTGCATCTGCTTGATCAAATTCATGTTCTAACTGACGGTACCTTAAAAGAGCCAGACTCCTCAAACCGCGGAGGTTGCCCAGATGATACACCAACGCTCACATAAATGCAATACCAGCCTATCAAGCAGAACTGTCGTTGCTGCCTTTGGCGCACATCCGTATATCATCCCCTCTACGGTTGCTGAAATGACGAATGCGGCAGAGGAGGTGGACGCACAAGGGCAAGTCTATCCTCCCGCTCAAGAGAGCCCTTTGCATGAAAACGCTCCTGATATCCCAGGTGCTCCCTGCAATCATTTGACGAATTCAGCGAGTACTGATCCTTTGATTTCTGTGGCAGTGTGCGATTATGCTCACACATATGAAGTGCCCATGGAAGATGCCCTTGAGAATGAAAAAGCTGTGGAGTACCAGTACATCGTGACAAACCAAACCTATGGAGAGTTAGAGGCTTTTGCTGATGATGGACAGCAAATCTAATGAAGCACATGATCATGATAACTTGCTGCGTAACTGTTGATTGTACACTTCATTCTTTGTTTGCTGGTATTGTGAGTCACCACGCGTACTCTGCACAGGTTCTGAAATCCTCACATGTCACTTCACAACGCCTTTCTGGAGTTTCCTCTCCTTTCAAGTGTCTCCATTACAGAGAAGAGAACAACGTTGAACTGTTTTCCCCTCCATATGCTTCATTACTCAATGGTGTAACTGGTACTCCTCAGTGTTTTCACCCTCTATGATATCTTCCATGATTTGCCCTGCATCGTAATGGTACTCGTCCCCTGTTCATATAAGAACGGTCATTGCTCCTTACTGCGCAAAACCAAACAAGTGATTGCAGGAGCACCTGTGGATGAAAGGCCAAACGCAGAATCAGGCCAAGTGCTCTCATGAACGGGAGGGAATACTAGTCCTTGCTCTACATTTTCTGCAGCTTCCGTAGCTCAAGTTAGCCCTCAGTTGTTGATGAGAGTGTTTGGAGACGTACGCTGGGGCAGAGCATGTACGGTTGTCTGTGATTGCAGTAACTGTTGTAGCTCCGGCGTCACCATCACGGATCCTTGAGGGTATTGCGTGGAGGTCTGAAACTCCTCAAGGAAGGAAAGCCTAGCCTGATCAAGATGGTCTGGATTTCGGTCCTGCGCTGCGGCGGCAAAGGGCCCTGTGAGAGGGATTTGTCCGCCCTGCATGTGACTCTGCCTCGAGTAGTTTCCATCAGCAAGCATATCAAAGACAGCGCAAGGCAAGCATCGCAGCACCTCCTCTTGGTTGGTCCAGCCCCTCAACTTGGTGGTCTTCGAATAGGTCTGGAAAGACACCTTCCACTGCTGGCGGTTGTGGGTAAAGGTTGCGATGATCTCCCGTGATGCTACCCACTCGGTTTTGGGGATGCGCCACGTCCAGACTCCCGTACTGCCAGCTTCCACGGGCGGTTGAGGAAGATCAGACAATATCTTACTCGTGCCGACTGTGACTTTTGCTCCATTGAACTCGGTTCTTAGCCTAAGGATTGCCCCGAACTGGCTTCGTGCTTTGGCTGGCGGACCACGTATAACCTTTACTACGGTGTGCTGATGGCCGTACTTGATCAGGAACTTGTCTTCTGGGTTTGATTGTTCCATAACACTCACTAGTATGTGCTGCTGCTGCTGCTGCGGACACACCTGGCGAGAAGCATGAACAGTGTGTTGCGGAGGATGTACAAAGGGATTCCCTTGTTGTGGGCCTGATCAATGAGGCTATTTAGTGTTCAGCTAGTATTCTCTGAGTCAATTGTACCTGCAAAGAGTGTAGGCTGTGGTTTCTGTCCTATCAGCGCATCGGACACCTGCTGCTCTTGATTCACTTTCGCGCTAAGGTGTGTCTGCTGGGCCATGGGATGCGGGCGTTGGATGTCGGCCGAGCTGGTGATTCCTGTCAGAGGAGAACTAACATCTGAGAACCCACGCCAAGCAAAGGGGCTGGGAGCCGTACGGGTTGGCCAAGCATGCTGCCCGGCAGCATCAGGTGTGACCTCACCATCGACGGGGCCCATTAAGCACTCAGCTGAACAGGAAGCATTGCGAGAAGAGCTCAAAACCGTTGTGACTGAACCTTCACCGGAGCCTACAACACCAGCAGAGGGGTTATCTCCCCACTCCGTGTTGCCTGTTTTCCGCTTTTTACTGCCCGCAGGATGTTCTGATGCTTGGTGATTGTCTATGGGTCACCAGTGAGCATCAGACCCAGGACGAAGGAGGACAGTACCTGTCTGCGGTGGAGGCTGCTCTGAGGCTTGCTGACCAGTCGGCGAAGAAGTGGAGGACGAGGTCGCTTCAGGGGGAGCTGGGGCCGTACTGGCCCGCGCGGCAGCTCGCTCCTTCCTTCGTTGAGCGAGGAGGTTGAGGCCTTCTTCCGAGAGGATTATTGAGGACAGGTTGATAATGCCCTCCTGGACTGCGTACTGTAGTTGGCTCATTCTTTGGTGTGGTGTGACACGTAGGGAGGTGCGTAACAAGGAATGGACAAACTTAAACAGGCTGGGTTTTTATCTCTGCCGTTGGTGACCCAGCAAACCTCAATATGGTGTAGGTCTGATGGGCACTTACACCTGCCTGTGATCACGTGGCTTCACGGCGAGATGTCGGCGAAAGTGACTCCAACACACCTCTGTCACAGTCTCCCCGGGCTTCCCTTTGCATCAACGTTCTACCCGTAATCACGTGCATAGGGGTTGGCTTTGCTTCGGCCGACCTGCAATAATGAGTCTTGACCGAATGGGGAGTTCCCTCGCTCTTTCCTCAAACCGTCAACAGTGGATCTTTCCGACGACGACACATATGGAGTGGCTCACTGACCTGGCCGAGGAGTTCATCTCCAGGGTTGGCTGTGCAGCACCCGGTATTCAAGACGGCTGCCGACACCCTGAGGTCCTCAACAATGGAAGAACCGCCGGTTCCTTTTACCTCCGATGGCCAGGGACGCTTCTTCGCGCGGGTGCAGGAGGACGCGCAGGCAGATCGGACCGGAGATCGATGGTAACAATGTGTAGTGGTTCACTGCTCATTTGCAGCCACGAGATGCTGCGCCACCACCAGAAGCTTTACATGTCGCTACTGCATCTGCAAGAGTTAGGATGGTTCGCTCTCGAGCTCTATCAGATGAATGAGTCCAAGACCGGGACTAATGCTTCCGCCACACCACTTCTTCATCTTCACTCCAATGGCATGTGGACCACGCTGGGCAAGGGCAATCGCGGTGTCCACGGCTTGTTGGAGAAGACGACCCAGGACACCTGCCCATCAACTCATCAGCGACATTGAGTTTCTGAATCAAGCTTTAGCCGACGCAGAAGCCGACAGCATGCGCAAGAACAAACCTCACATACCCGTCCCACCATTAAGTATTAAGTGCCATCTCCGACGGCGATACTACTGGCAAGGCTAAACCGAGGAGCACAAATGGACTGTGTCGATGAGGCTGGTGGAGCGGATCGCTTGCCAATGGTGTGCTTGCCTACTGTTGGAGAACAGCCGCAGTACGTGATCGCCGCATGACTTGGCAAACGAGGAAGCCATCAAGGCCAAGATCAACGAGTACCTCCTCCGACTTGCTGCTCGTTCATGCAGACCCTCGCTTGGAAGTTCTTCCCTCATCAAGGAGATTCCACTGCCGCATTAATGGACCGGCACTGGAGAATGCCATACTTGAGATTATTGGTATCCTGGGTCACAATGGGGTTCTTCGCTCTTTTCCCTACCCACGCGCAGCTGGTTTTTTGGGTGATGTATTATAACTACCATATATCCATGTCCATGCTGAGTAAGCTGTGCGCAATCCACTGGCAAGTCTCTTTCTTAAGAAACCTGTCTTGGTATGAAACGAACAGAAATCCTTGGTGATGGTGAGAGGAATAATAGGTATATAATTAACTTTATATTTTAAGTGGAAAAGGTTTCTTCGAGATCAACGTTCATTAACCCTTCATGTTCAGCCCCTGTACCATTTGTGCCATGGTCAGTTATCACCCAAATTGATCAAATGATAGCAATGAGCACCAGGCCATCAAGGGCTCTCTTGAGTGGGTGGAAAGTCTGGCCCTTGTGCCTGCACATCCTGGGTGGTTGATGGATGTGGGACATGGACAGCAACAACAGGTCCACTTGGTAGAATGGGATTATTGCTTTCCTGTGAGCGTTGATGCATCATCTGGACAACTTTTGCATATTGAGAACTCTGGCTCTTTTGAGGTACCACTAGTTAGGCCTGAGTTTGATCAAGAAGAGGAAGTGGCACCTTATTTGGCTGGAGCTGAGTCCAATAGAGATTCCCCTTTAGCTTTTTCAGCAGTGTCCTTGCTGGCCGTGATTGGTATGAGTACGTCTGGAAAGAGACCTTCCACTGGTGTGTGCCGAGGGTAAAGTTGATCATCACCTCGCGTGACCATGCCCATTCCTGTCTTGGTATGCTCCACGTCCACACCCCTGGACTGTTCACATCCTCCAGTGGCTCGGGTGGAACGTCAGCAGTGGAGGAATCGGCAGTGACTGCTACACTTGCACCCCTGAAAGCACTATTGATGAAGACAAGAGTGGCATAGTTGAGTCCGTCCAGGATAACATGATAACGATCCGCCCGCAACACGAAGCCCTGCACGACCTCCTCACTTTCCCTGCCGATCAACTTACCAAATACGTCAAGATGGGTGATCACGTCAAGGTCATCTCTGGGCGCTTTGAGGGCGAGACGGGCCTCATTCTTCGCGTGGACAGGAACATCGTCACCATCTTTTCCGATCTCACCATGAAGGAGATACAAGTGCTCGCCCAGGATGTGCAAGAGGCCACCGAAGTGGCTGCCGGCAACCTGCAACTGGGTAACTACGAGCTTCACGACCTCGTTCAAATCGACGCCCAAACCGTAGGCATGATAGTCAAGGTCGAGCGC
>CDEZ01017703.1:0-41951 GCA_000826365.1 Acanthamoeba royreba | reverse complement strand
AGGTTTGGTGGGCAAGGTTCTGCGTGGCGATGCCAAGCTACTCGCTCCCTACATCGAGTCTCTTGACGAGGAAGGCAAGCTCGCACTCAAGTCGCAACTCGAAGCAGGCGAAGCCAAGATCACTACTGGTGGCAAGGAGCTTACGCTCACTCCCGACATGATTACCATCAAGAAGGTCGAGAAGAAGGTATCTGGCGAGAACTTCTTCCCTCATGTGATCGAACCCTCCTTCGGTGTTGGTCGCATCCTCTATGCCATTCTCGAGCAGAACTTCTACACTCGTGAGGAGGCTGCCGCAGCTCCTGAGGACAAGTCCAAGAAGGGCGACGTTAAGAGAGCTGTCTTCTCGCTCCCTGCTCATCTCGCTCCTGTGCAGGTCCGTCTATACACCGAAGTGCAAACAGTATTGACCTGCTAAACATTGATTTCTGTCTTTAGTGCTCTGTGCTGCCTCTTCTGGACAAGGACGAATTCAACGCGCTCATCCCTCGCATTGTATCCGCCCTCAAGTCTGAGCGTCTCTCCGTGAAGGTTGCACCTACCTCTTGTTTAGCGGTCAACACTTATTTAACCATTTGCGTTTTCAAAAGGTGGATTCCACTGGTCAGGCTATTGGTCGTCGTTACGCCCGTACCGATGAAATCGGTATTCCCTTTGGTATCACTATCGATCACCAGGTACCTTCCTCTACTTTTCTTCTTCGCCTTGAAAAATGGACCTGAACTTCCCTTCTCCCAGACGCTTGAGGACAACACCGTGACGCTGCGCGAGAGAGACACTACCGCACAGATCCGCGTTCCCATTGCCGAGGTAGCCGCACTCATCCGCGATCTGTGCGAGGGCAGGCAGATCTGGCAGGCACTGCTAGATGCCAAGAAATACCCTCTCCACCAGTAGGCTCCTTAGACGTTGCCGCTAAGCGTACACGATCACTTGCTTGATAAAACATTATTCACTCAGCTGCAGTTCAATCGATTGCTCTCTTCGTGTGAGAGGCTAATCCATCGACCCTGATGTGCGGCTGCTCCTTGATGACGAGGATGTCCAGTCATCTTGTGGTGGATGAAGCGCGCATGCGCTCAAGCTTCTCTTTTCGCGAGTTGCTCTCTCGTCCTCTTTTCAAGTCTGCGACTCGTTACTTCCAGCGGAGGTGGTCATCATCCTCCACTCCTTGCCATTGGAACCTGTTTCCTCTGATTCGCTCTTGCTGCTGCTTCCTTTGATGACCGACATAGGATCACGCCAGTTCTTGATCAGCTGTCGCCAGAACAGGTACGTCTCCTGTGTGTGGTTGTGCTCATGTATCAGAAGGAAGGAAGTGGAGAGATGCATCAGTACTAACTGCGTGAGTGACCACGCACCTTGGAGAGGCCCAGCGTGCAAAAGATGATGATCCCCTGTCCGCCTAGTGTAAGGACTTGCAATATCCTGCATTCGACAATGGTGGAGGAAGTACATCATGGAGCAAGGGTTAAGAAGAGGAGATAGGAACACCAACAAGCAAGCTTGGTACCAAGCTCCTTTGTTGACTCGAGTCGAGAGGGCGCACTGCTCTCCCGTAGCAGCACTGCACATGATCTGCTCCTTGACGGCATCGGTGACCTCGCTCTACCTTGTCGAGTTAGTGGTGGTTTGAAGTGGAGCAGGTGGATCGAGTAAGGTCTCTTACGGAGATGGATTCAAGGTAGGACCGATAGGCGCTGAAGAACGCGTAGAGAAGCCAGTAACCGATGATGAGGCCCGTCAGTCTGATGATGTGCTCTGCAGAGATGGCCGTTTGCTGGAACTCGCGTAGTCGCCAACGCACCTGTCGTACACACATCCCAATAACATGCTCAGCATCTGATGTGGCAGTACATGTTAACATGTCGTGAGAGTGAATGTACGTACCCACCAGACCTTGACTACCACAATCGCCATCAAGATAGTTCCGACGACAAGGTTGAAGAGAACTGTGTGGTCATCATGGTTAGGACATGTGCGCAGCTTCCCGAGTGTAGATGAGGTGTTCATCTTACCTGGTGCGTACCAGAGACCCCAGTCCCATGGTCGTTCTAATGTACATGTACTGGCCACAGAGATAGCCATGTACTTCTGAGCAGCAAGTCCTTTGACACATCAAACACAGCGTTGAGCCAAATGCTAGGTGGCCTACATGCTGATGCTTACCGATGATTGCTGCGGTGATAGGCAAGCCCCAGCCGACCAAGTGGGAACAGACATGCAGCTGCATTCGGGTACATTGCGCGTTCAGTCACAACCATCAAGCGCTAACGACAAGAAATGCAGACGCACCAACCGCCTGAACCAAACCGACCGAATGCGCAGCACGACAAATTGAAACGCTGTGATGGTGAGCATGAGCCACCACGAACTGCCCGCGAGTCCGCCGAACAACATCAAGACTCCTATTGTTGATAACGTGCTCAGCAGCCATGAAGGAGATACAGTTTCATTTCCGTACCTTGTATGATGCACACCACACCCTGGCCGCCATTCTCCCCAGCTCTGTCCCATGTCTGCAACACGGGCACGTCATCCCAGGTACAGTATGTTCGTTTGGGACCTGATTGGAGGGCGCCTTCAGAGGAGATTCACCAGGTGTAGGTAATCAGTTGGCCGCTGTACCTCCAACGAACACAGAGAACAATATGCCAGAACTACAGATGAGTGAAGAGAGTGAAAGCCAGATCTGGAAATTGGTCGGGAAGCGCCGCTTCTGCGGCATCAGAATGTATGTGATGATGAGGAAGAGCACCATTCCAAACGAGAGCACTAGAAGCACACAGATGAATTCATCGTTAGTGTTCCAATGCATCGAAGCAAGCCCACTTGAAAGCTGTCGCGTACTTGAGAGCCGGGGCATGGATAGACACAGATCTGATCCACCGAAGTAATGGGTGCATTCGGGTCGATGATGGTGCCTTGTGGATTGTACTTCAATGGATATGGACAGTCAGCTTGGCTGTAGGGCACCACTACGATTTGATCGAAACGGAAACAAGTGTCAGCGAAGTAAGTCAGTGACAGTGTTTGACTTCACACGGTGGAGACGAACGTACCCACACTAGAAGAGGCGTTATTGCACATCACTGGAGGGAACATGGGAAGTCCAGTGCTCTTGTCCACCGCACTGCAGTTGGGAAGGCTGCTTAAGCGGCCCTGTGCCGCAAGGAACGGCGTGCAGGCCGTGACCATATCATCACAGACGTTCCTGCATGGCGGTAGAACTTGAATGAAGAACAAGTGTGATCGTGGAAAACCAAAATAGGTGCTAGTGTAAGTCCGAGTCCAGTCACAAACTTAATTTTCTCTTTGTGACTGTTTCACGTGTACCGGTTAGGCTCGTGCCGATGTTGCACGCGATGAAGTTTCCCAAACAGGCCAGCCTCAATGCTGCCTTTCTACACAAAGGAGGGACGAAGGCACCGAACAGCTTGGTGCTTGCCGCCGCTGCAGCGTCCACCTGTTACTAAACCGTAAGAATTGCACAAAAGGAATTAACTCCTATGCGCGCTGCTAGCGCAGAAAAGGAACAAAGACGCGGACCGCGTAACGTTTACCTGAGCGTAGGTCTTTGATGGGAAGAGGAAGACGTTGGGGTAGGTGACGAGGCCATCACACTTGCCGCCGGTACTGGGCGACCCGGTGAAAGGGACGCACGACTGGCCGGCGACCATGGCGTCCTCCTTTGAAGCGAACCAGCACAACAATACGAACATCAGTACCACCGGCCTTGTTCGCCACGCTGTTCTCTTCCATGATGGCGTGCCGTCAGCCAAGCTGGCCGATGCGCTGGCTTCCCGCAGCCGGCAGCCTCTGTGCATGTGTCAACGAACACAGACCCGAAGGTGTCCGCTGCTGATTTGAGGTAATAAGAAGAAACTCGCAGTGGTGCTTTCGGCAGTGGCGGAACTAAACCCGTAAATCACCTGCCCGGAACTGAAGAAACTACGAGAAAATCATTTTCCTAAACATTCTGTAATTGTTTTGGTGTTCTTTTGTTTGGTTTCGTGATTACCAGGAGAGTGTGATGGTCATATCAAGTGGGTATGGTCAAGTTTCTTATTCTTCACAGAGGTTAGTCAAGCACGGCTGACAGTAGCACTGTAGGGCCCCTCTGGAGTCCATATGAAGGCTCAAGACTCAACATCAAGAGGAAGAGAGCAGTGTGTTACAGCTGTAGTGAGCGTACGCTAATCAAAGAGTAAGCGCCTCTTAGTTGACGGGTAGGTGGGGCTCCTGTTCATCACTCTCTACAACGTCACCACTCTCTCTTCCGGTGGTGATGTCTCTTTGGTTCCTGCGCTCCTCTCTCCTACAACACGGCGATGCTCGAGGATGACAACCAACCGATCTTACTTGATTGTCGAATGAATGTATGATAAAGCACCCAATCATCACTCAAGCGGTTCAATGAAGGTCAACGGAAGATGTCGGTTGGCTTGTGAAGGCAGCGTCACCTCGTCCAGGCTCGATCCAAACACGAAGAATGGTGCGTAGTCACTGCCCGTAGCGATGGTTCCGTTCTGCATCAGTTGACGACGCTCGCGCTCCTGTTTGCGCTTGAGAAAGCGGATGAGCTTGCCAGCATCCCAGGTCGGGCCGAAAGGTATGTAGGTTTCGTCATAGTCTGCAGCTTCACCTCCGCCATCATGAGACTTGGCTCCTTGCTCTCCTGCTGTTGGCTGTTTGTCGCCGTGCTGTGTGGGTTGCCGTGATGATGATGATGAAGTCGAGATAGTGGCCTGATGAAGAGCAAATTGCAGAGAGAGCAGTTTGGCCAGTGCCACGCCGTCCTTGTCCACTGCAGACACGTTCTCCTTGTCAGCCTGAAGGAGTGTCGAAGCATCAAAGGCACGAAGCGAGAAGCCTCTGCGGCAGTACTTGACCGCCCGCGTCTGTTTGCAGTACACACGGACTTAATCTATCGCCAGACATGGTGCATCTGGAAGCAGAGCGCGGGATCCCACGCACCTCATTCGATGTGGTCATATTCCTGAGTGTAGTCAAGTCCACCATGTTGGTCTTTGTGCGCAGTGCGCGCAAGGCCCGTGGCATAGCGAGAACCTGGAGACAGTGTCCTATCTTAACTTGATGGCGAAGATGATGATGGTGAATGAAGGTGTACCTGACTTCCGTCCCATCCCACCGATACACAATCCAGATCAAACGCAGCCAATACGTGCGCTGGACTTCGGAAGAGCCGCAGAATGATCTGGACAGTTCGTGATGGATAGCCTGAACAGATGCTTATGGCGTTCTTTGTCCTCACCACGCAAACGTCGCCTCCCTGTGCTTGCCGAAGCTGTTGATACACTTGTTTCACCTGCGGTCGATCATTCAGTCTACTGGCTCTTCCAGTTGTATACAAGATGGTGCACATCTCACCTTCGCCATTGCGCTTTGCTTGTTCAGACCGACAATCCAGAGATCAATGTCGCCTTGCTCCCACTGGCCTTCCTTGATCTCCTCAGGAGGCAGCAAGCAGGCGGTCACACTGCCGCCAGCTTTCATGGACAGCACACAGATGAGTTAAAAGGCCTGGCTCACCTCAATTGTAACGAAACGCTGAAGTCTTACCCAGAAAGAGATTGGTCCAATCGAGATAGCGGAGCTGTCCATTGGTGAAGTCATCCAGACGTCGCTTGAATTCATTCAGCGTCGGCACAACAGCGCACTGCTGCCTGCGATGGATCGTGGGGCGAGCACTGATGATCGGAGGATACAGCACCGGGTTGCTCTCCACTTCATCCAGGTCTCGTCGCTGCAGTAGTTCGGGGTACTCATAGACAGGAAGAAGAGGATTCTTGGATGATCGAGGAGCTTTCGTGTCGTGGTAGATGCTCAGATTGATCACATTAGACGTCACCAACTTGGAAACGACGGCTGGTTGTGTTTGATGCAGTTGGAGGAGACGAGTGTAGGGCAGATAGGAGAGAACCAGCTGCACAAGATCAAGCGGGAGAGCTTGCCCGAGAATGTAGTCAAGATAGGCATCCGCTCGATCGTTGCGCCTGTATCGTTCCAACGCGTTGGCAACTTCTTGCGCGAACTTGTCCTTCTCGGACACCACGAGACCTAATGCCAAGGATGAAGAACTGTTTCCTTCCGTAGGAGAAGGCCGAACGAGAGGATGCTGTGATGAAGGAGGTCGAGCTTGTCTCAGCCGCATTGCTAGCGTTCCTGATGAAGGTGTCACCGATGTCTGCTTCATTAATGTCACTGGTGCTGCTCTCTCGTTTATCTTGCGGGAAGGGGGAGGCGCAATCAAACGAGGCTTCATCAGTTCCGATGATGAAGACTTCTGTTGTGCGCGCTTCTTGTCTTCATACCTACATCAACAAGAGAGATTAGCATCATTCATTCTTGATGGTCTTCCCGAAGGGGAACAAACCATGTGCGGAGAACTGCAGCAGACCCGAACGAAGTAGGATTGACGTGCAACTTGTACGAGGCATGCTTCGTGGAGAGCGTTGTGTGGCCACGGAACCGATTCACCCAGGCCCCAGTTACCGCCAGAACGTCGCCCACCTGATGAAGGCGCACTGAGTCAAAAGGTGGGTTGAGGAACTCAATTCCGAGAAGAGGATCTTAACCTTGAACAGAGATGCTGCATTCTTGGCGTCATCGTACCAGAGCGTCACCTCCGCTAGACCTTCGGAACCGTCAGATCCCTTGTCCTCAAGATAGACGCTTCGCTTGGGGATGAGATTCCCCGTCGAACGTGCTTTGATCTCACCCAGCGCACCGATCCCTTGCACAATGCCGATGACATCTGAGTGTACGCACGGATCAGCGAGAATGAACACGCAGGACGGAGTAGAGAGATGGATTCACCTGCAATGCTGTCGGGCTCAAGTGAAGCAAGCTTACTCAAGGGAACGAATTTAGGTTGGAGGGTCGGGAAGGCCTCCTTGCGCTTGGGGTCCATCATCGTGATGATTTGCGTGGTGGGCGTGAACGTGAGGTCGTAGTCGTGGTTGAGCTTGGAGTACTTCTTGTTGGTGACCTTGAACTGGCCTCCAGAGATGAAGTAGATCTATCGTCGACGCAACACGCGTGTCACTCACCATCCGGACCAAGTCGTGCATTTGAAGATAGAGGGAGAATGGCTGTACCTCATTCTCATGGAGAAGATTGAATGTATGATCCGCCACCTCGTTGTAGGCCACAGCATGAATTGCATCTCCATTGGCGTCCATCAGATCACAGCAGTAGTGGCGACCTTCCTTGTCGTTCTTCTTCCACTTGAACAGCTCCTTTGGCTACATACAGGCAGGCATTGAAGTTGAGAGTCAGAGTCCGGACAGATCGATTGATCAATGGAATGAACCTACCTTGTAGGTCACGCGAACTTCAATCTTCCACTCGCTCAGGAACGGATGCAGGTCTGCCACAGACGTGATGCCGGGGGGAAGAGCCTTCTTTGGTGCACGCACAGAAGAAGATAAGCTGGAAATAGAGGGCTGGGGAGTGGGAGTTGGCGCTGGAGTTGAAGACGATGAAGAAGAAGATAAGCTCATCTTCGGCGGAGTGGGGTCCTTGTTTCCGTTCGACGTCGCAAAGGAATCTACAACAAGAGTGAAGGGCTTCTCCTTTGCAGTCGGTCCTGGAGGAAACCAATCCCTCGCCTTTGATGAGGAAGATGAGGTGGAAGCTGTCCCTTCATCATTGATGTATCGTGTACGTTGGATTGGAGGATCGCCTGGCAGTCTTGTCGAAGTCAGGGTTAGCGCACCATGCAGGAATCCACAAGACTTAGAAGTCGACGTACTGGAATTGGATCAGGTAGTCGATCCTTTGCTGGTTGACTTCGTAGACGACGTACTCGCTATCAACGAAGCCGGTCGGCGAGTACGAAGTTGACTTGACTCCGTGACAGCTGTGGAAGTTGATTGGCGGCTGCACAAGATCGGGATTGGGGTCAAGATAGTTCTTCACATTCCCCAGCGCTACCGTGGCGATCAACATCATCCGATAGCCCTTCTGTCCAACAGAGGTGTATTTGGCACTGGTGGCTGCGGTCTCACCAAAGTAGATGCCTGCGCCAAGAAGACCTTCGTCTGTCCTCTTTACGCCCAGCGACGTGACACGCTTAGGCGGAAGAATGCCACGAGAAAGAATGCCCAGCCAGTTTCCTGTGACAATCCAGATGATGAGTGAATGTCGCCTCCAAGTCATTGGTGTGCGCATGAATGCGTACCCATGCGCGAGCCGTGATAGAGATAGCGCGTATTGAAGACTGTCTGCGTGAATCTCTGATGTTCCTTGTCGCGCTGAACCTTGAATACGTTGACCACTCGAAGATGAGCGCTCTCAGGATCCTCCTCTGATGTCAAAACACAAAGTGTCAAACCAGGAACGATTCAACAAAACCCATGAGGCAGTAGAGATGCGCACTGATCATCTTCTTGATTCCCTTATGCTCTGGAGAACCAGCCGGGACATGTTTCAGATAACAGTTGAGAGCTTTGTACTTAAGGAGTACTTCAAGATTCTCGGAAGTCGCTAACCGAGTGTCTTGGCTGTTGGTATTCATCAGACGCATCACCTGTAGAACAAAAAGAGATGTGAGCGCTCACTCACTCTGCACAGTGATCAAGAAGTGTTGTTGGTAACCTTTAGCACATCCTGCATCAACTGAAGCAGCTCCTGCTTCTCTTCGAGCTTTTCCACTGAGTCGATCACTGCTGCTGCCATCTCTGCTTTTGAACGTCCAAGTCGATGTGGAATCACGCTATAGAACTGCCGTGGAGAAGAGATAGGAGTTAAATATTGATCATCGATTGGCGCGACAACCATGAGGTACCTCGCCAGAAAGCTTGGCTAGCTGCACATCATCAGGCAGATCGGAGGCGAGGAGTGCTTGGATGCGCCCAAGGATGGCTTCTCCCTCCTTGATCTGCTCAAGATCGAGAATCCCAAGTGGAGTCTCAAGACCACGCGAAGTAATCTTGGCTGAGATCTTGCTCGTCAGCTGGTTTGTGGCTTCTTCGTAAACATCACGGACAAGGTCCCGCACTGCTGCGTCCATGTCCCTTGCGCTAGCCTCCAAAGAGGGCAACTCGTCCTCTTGCTCCTTGTTCGTGTTGTCTCCATCATTGACAGGGACAGCAGATTGTCCCTTCTCCGACCCAACCGTTGCCGCGGCAAGCTTCACGGCTTTGTAACCCTTGGCTTCGGCATCGGACTTATCCTGCAATATGAGATCGTAGATCCACTGCATACACACAATGATTACTTTGTGATCGCACGTCATGATACGAAGAGGACGAGGAAGTACATTGGCCTGTTGCAAGCTATGAAGGTACCGGCACTCCTTGCGTTCAATGAAGAGGTCATCAGACTCGGGCTGAGATCCGGTATCGCCAGGAGAGCCGCTCCCGTCCTCAAGCAAGTCAGTTCGTCCATAGTGAGTGTAGATTCGGAAGTAACTCTTGCCATTCTCCATTGCAGAATGTATCTCCATGCTGTAAAACTTGTTCCTGTTGACGTTTAGCTCCGTGACCTGAGAGTGCGAGTGAGCTTAGAAAAAGACATCACATGCAGGAGCAAGTGGTACATTCAGGACATCTCTTCGCACGACCTCGTAGTTCTTGGGGAAGTAGGGCGCCCGGGGATCGTCCACCTTGTAGATCTTCACCAAACCCCAGTGAGGACGCCAGTTGCCCTTTTTAGGCTTCCCCCCTTGCGCGTCCGTTCCTTTCGTCTGATCACTGGAAGCCGAGTCGGTAGTGGATGGTGCTGGCTCGAATGTGGTGGTGGTGTGGGCAGACAAAGGGCCATCCGCTGATGGAAGTGAAGGTAAAGACAGTGTGGCCGGCGGCGAGGGTGGAGAGAAGGTGAATGCAGCTGATGTGCTCGTGCTGGACGCTACCGATCGCCTTGGCTTAAGGGCCCTTCGACGACCTTTTGTTTGGGAGGTAGGCGATACATCCTGTACTGGTAGAAGCTCTGCTGTAACAAGCGTGAGTAACGTGGCGCATAGGAATAAGTCATGATCGACACAGAATTGTACCAGTGCTCACATCACCTAAATGACTGACAGTGCTGAACGCTGGCGCTGAGTCCGAGAGAGAAGAAACAGCAAGGATTGGCGTTGATGATTCGTCTTCAACATTTGATGATGCGTCGCTCAGACCAGGATCAGACCTGCATAGCTTGTCATGGTCTGTATAATAAACATAATATCATGCATGTGTGAGTACACGACGAGAAACGTGGTGAATGAAGAAACTGCAAGAGGTCACCTGGCTTTAAATCCCCATCAGTGCCGGTCTGCGCAGGTACAAGGAGGAATGGAACATGAGGGATAACAGCATTGGCTTCGATGCATGCATCGAGGAATGCAACGTCGACCACCGGTACTCCGTGCTTGATCGCGCCCGCTACCTTGGACGAGTAGTATCGGGCGGCCTCACTGTCATCACCCACGAAGCTGCGCGTGGTCAGGAGGTAGTTTACCTGCGAGCATTCGAATTGAGTTATGTAAGCCAAGAAGACCATCCCCACAAAGAACGAAAACGAAACGTAGAGAGCGAACACCAACCTTGCTGTTTACCAGGTAGGCCATTTTGCCTCCGTGGGCCTGAATGGCGGAAGTGATGCGGTTCTTTTCCTTCAGCGGAACGCGAACGTCCACCTCCAGCGCGAAGCTCAAGGAGCTAAGAAACGCCATTTCCTTCTCTCGGCAGCGTTGGGTGCTGTGCTCCTTTTTGTTGTTCTCTGTCCCTTTTTTGTGCGCAACAATTTTGATACCGCTAATTTCCTCCTGGAAAAACAAACAAATAGCTTTTTTTTCATGCAATAGATGCGTCAGATTCCTTGAATTCCGAAGAATGCAAAATATTCCATATAGCACAAATTCTTTTCTACAGCAAAGAGATTGCTGGCGCTACACACGTTCATCTTGGGTGGTGATTTGAGAAGAAGAACCAGCATCCTCCTTCTACTTTGCTGCCAATTCCATTACCCCCTTCACAATTTAGATAAAATATAGCAACAAATGGATCCTTCACTGGGCGCTGATTGGAATGAGGAACATATGACAGGAACGTCCATCATGGCGGTGGTGTTCAAGGATGGCGTGGTGGTGGGCGCCGATTCGCGAACCACGACGGGATCCTACGTCGCCAATCGAACGACCGATAAGCTTACACCCATCCACGACAAGATCTTCTGCTGCCGCTCGGGATCAGCCGCCGACACGCAGGCCATCTCGGACTACGTCAAATGGTACCTCAACATGCACACGGTCGAGCTGGACGAGGAGCCCGAGGTGGCCACTGCGGCCAATCTATTCAAGCAGCTCTGCTACACCAACAAGAACATGCTAATGGCGGCCATCATCGTGGGCGGCTACGACAAGCACAACGGCGGCAGCGTGTACTCGATCCCCCTCGGTGGCGCCCTCATCAAGGAACCCTGGGCCATCGGCGGCTCGGGCTCCTCGTACATCTACGGCTACTGCGATGCCAACTACAAGGAAGGTATGACCAAGGAGGAGGCCCTCGCATTCGTACAGAACGCGCTCTCCCTCGCCATGTCGCGTGATGGCTCTTCGGGCGGCGTCATCCGTACTGTGGTCATTACCGCCGATGGCGTGGAGAGGCGTATGCTCCCGGGCAACAAGCTGCCCGTCTTCTTCGAGGATTGAAGACGTGTCTGGTGCAGTGTAGTACTCTCGTCCTCTCTTCTTCTCTTCAAGTAAATAATTTCTTGATCTTGCCCATTTGCATTTTTTATTATATTTTAACATCCGAAACAAGAGGATAAAATCGATTAATATTTTTATGAGGAATAAAAATAAATACAATATATGATCTGAATTTTGAATGCAACTATAAACATTTATATAAACTACGTAAATGGTGAATCTGGAGGAATCTAGAAGATTCAGAAGAGATTCTGGAAGGCCTTCATCTGGGTGTGCAGATCATTGGCCTTCATGTTGACGATGGCGGGCGGGATGCTGCCATTGGGCTCGAGATGGATGATACGCACCACCTTGCAGGCCGAATCGCCATCGGGAATGAACGCGTAGCCGCCGATGAGGACCGTGGCGCGCACGTAGTCCTTGGGCTTCTCGGGCACGGCCTCGTGCTGGACCGATTTGAAGAGCACGTAGTAGACGCCATCCTCTTCATGCACCATCCAATTGAACATGCACACGTCGCGATGCCACAGAGGCCAGGGGAGACCCGTGCGCTGGTAGAGGATCCTCTGGTGGGGATTGCCATCAAGATCAGGCACGACTACGGAAAAGTCCTGCACATCGGACGCCAGCTTCTGCCATTCGGGCTTGCCCCATCCCCACAGAGCCTCGGCGGCATCCTTGGCCGCACTTGCAACTTGGCCGTGTACTCGGTAGCAGTTGATGTCCGACCCCGCACGCGGCTTGGCCTCCAACACCACGCCGTCGGCCTCGTTCAAGGTAGTCCAGTCGGACGCGCTCTCGCTGCGTAGCTCCTTGAACAGGGCCAGGGTCTCCTTCGCCAAGGCTGCGTAGTCCGTCATCTTGTTCTTCTTGCAAATGCCTTCGTCGTTCTGCTCTCAAGAGGTACTCTCGGTCAATTACAACCAATCGCTTATTTGATGACGGGACTTTTCTCAGGGCGCAAAAATTTCCGAAATGTACCATTTCAGTTAAAATGAAAATGTTTCCAAAATACATACAACATTTCAAAATTGGCGATGAAACGGAGACAAGAGGCACAACAGCCTCCGGAGGGTACCACCAGCCCTGCCGAGGGCACAGGGGCTGATGAGCATGTACACCTTTCCGCCACAACCCTTGAGTTGCCCGCCGAGCGTAAACCCAAGATGGACTGGCACCTTCGCGCGGAGGAGTTGCAGAAGGCGCTCGACGGTTCCGGCGCTACGCCCGCGGATGGTGCAGAGGAAGCGAGCTTGTGGGTGGAGCTCAGTCGAGCACAGCGCAAGCAGGGTTTGTACGAGCAGGCGTTGGTCTCCGCCCAGAAGCCACAACTCCGTACTTTACATGTGCTTATTCCATTATTTTGCAATTATTTTTCCTTTAAAAGAAACTTTGGAGAAATGTAGAATTAAATCGTGATATGTTGATCAGGAATGTACTAATGATGATGATGATGTGTGTGCACAGAGCCTGCACGCTGAGGCAAAAGCGCTGCTTGGTCTGAACAAGAACGGCGAAGCGTTGATGGTGGCGAAAGAAGTCCTGATGCAGGCCAGTGGCGATGTAAAGGCTGCCAGCAAGGCTGAGGACCTTCTCCATCGAGCCGTGCATGTGCGTGCGCTTCCATGTATGATCCGTGCATGTCAGATCATGAATGTTGCTCATCATCACATGGAATCTTCTTCCATTGATGCAGGCCTACTACGCACCCATCGTGGGTGACAGGCCTGTACGAGTGGAGTACTATGGTCACAAGAAGGGCAAGGGCCTTGTGGCTCTGCGCGACTTCAAACAGGGGGAGGAGATTTTCCATGAGGAGCCCTTGGTGTGTGCTCCGCCGTTCTTCTCCTCCCAAACTACGGTAAACCTTGGCGCCCTTGCTGTGCTTGATATTCTCATCCTTACTCATCCTATTGCAGCCACTATGCTGCAGTAACTGCATGCGATACTTTGGCACACGCGCTGCTATGGTAGAGAAGATGGTGGCGTTTATGGGGGACAATGCTGCGGCTAGATCCCAAGTCGCTGCCTTGCCTCTATTTGAAGAGCTATGCCCTCCGTTCAGGTAAGATATTCCTGATCTACCCTACATTCACTGGTGCAAGCTCACGTCTTCTAAGTGAAACTGAAGGTCAGCTTTGCGAAGGCTGCAACAAGGAGACATACTGCAGCACCGAATGCAAGGATAGTGCGTGGCAACAGTACCATGAGACAGCTTGTCCAGCATACGCGGCATTACAACCATACTTTGGAAGTACGGCACTGCATCCCGTATGGGTTACATTCCTACTCTATGTGTTGATAAGGCCAGTATCTGTGGTCTTCGTTCCTACGCAGGTGAGGAGCTGTACGACATGGTGGTGATGGCACTGCGTATCTACGCCGTAATCTTGCAGCGCTTCAAGGTGTGCGATGGTAAGGATGTCGCTGACCGCCTCCGTGAGGCTTACATGCCCTTCATGCACTTTAGCAAGGTCTATTGCATTCCTTTACATCAGACAATGTAGAATAAGACTGATGATGGATCATAGGTCCCATTCTCCGATGTGGTGTGTTGGGTTGAGGATAGGAACAAATATCAGGCACTTGTTCACCTCAAGAAGTGCGCCTTCGTGACGAACTTGACTAACTCGATTTCTTCTTTTAGGATGAGATTGTGGGTGGCCGAGCTCAACTAAGAGAATATAAGAAGACACTGGTCCAGCATGTTCATGAGTGTGTTGTGAATGCTCTGTCACTGCCTGAGGATCTCAAGAAAGGCACACGTCCTCCCAAGCATACATTCAAGTGATTGTGGGTGTTAACTTGCTGTTGTACAAGCAGATGCAATTTTCAGCTCAGAGACTCTGGACTTGCTGCTGGGCCTGGTGGCCACCAACGTTCAGAAGATTACGTCTCCGCTGCAACGATACGCAAGGGTACTGCTACGCAGTGAGTGTACTCAAAGAGGCTTACTTATCTCTGTCTCTTGCAGGCACTACAGATACAAGACCCGAAAGCATTCGACCGCATTGTACCAAATGAGCTCATCCCCTTTTTAAACGCTCATGCAGGACAGGTACCTACTAACTCCCGCGCAGTGTGCTGCACTGTTCTGCTTTCATCTCATTCGGTTATTATGGCACACACCAGGGGCTCTTCCTGCTACACAACTGCATGAACCATTCATGTGACAGCAACGCTGAGACCACGTTTCGTCATGGCGATAAGTGTGTTCCTTCCCGCTTCTTCATCTTCAGAACTGGACTTACCCCTCGTTGCCTTTACAGGACAGCAACCGTGTATGCGGTAAAGGACATCCGAGAAGGAGAAGAGGTGTGTATCGACTACATTGGTGCTCGTCGTCTACGATGGGCAACACCTCGCCGTCGCCGACGGCTGCAACTTCAGTATCAGTTCGAATGTAACTGCCCGCTATGCAGCGCATCATCTCTAGCTTGATCCCATCAAGCTTTGAACTTAAAATTCAAGTTTAGTTGGAATGCAGAGGCTGTACCGGTGCAGCGTGCAGCTCAATCAGCAATCGTGCAATGCTTATCGCACTACGAAGACACCATACTGCAGAGAAGGTACATGCAAAATAGACTGGATGATGAAGTGATCTACAACGTGGAAGATCGAGAAAGGGACACATGAAAGGATCCCTGGACTAGAACAAGAAAGCACTGAGGGAGCTGAGGTAGAAGAAGAGAGATGAGGTACAAGAAGGTCGAATGGAAGCGGACGATGACTCAGAATCGAACTGGACCACATCGTTATTGAACGGATGAGCATTGGAGGCCGAAAGAGTCGTGGCGGAAGCACCCATCCATGCCTCACTGGGCAAGGAGAGCGGGTGTCGCGGAAGCGTTGTCAAGAGCGTGTACGAAGGAAACACATAGGGGAAGTCGGCGCATGTCGTGAACGCCAGACATCTTCCGATGTGATGATGCAGATGAGGTGCGCCGCTGTTGCCCGAGTTGCCCAGCAGGCCGAGCACTTGTCCCTTCTTCACGGTATCGCCGACACTGACTCGCACTGAGCCCTGCTGCATGTGGGCATAGACGGAGTATCGCCCTCCGCCAATGTCGAGGAGAACGTGATTGCCCAGGACAGTAGTCTCGTTGATGGTGATCACCGGTGGCATGAAGGGAATGTTGTCCGGCAGGGTGTTCAACGTGGCAGCAACTGTACCGTCGTGCGTGGCGTAGAGAGGCTCGCCCCAGCATGCCCACTGCTCGTTGTGGGAGCCGTTGCCGGTAAAGGGCTTCAGGTCGGGGTAGTACTTGACCCAGTCGATGGCGTAGCGCTGGATCATCACGCGACTCTCTGTCGTGGGCGAGATTGCGCGTCGATGCGCGCTGAGCGTGTTCTGGATCGAGTTGATGGCGATCCACGGTCCTCCTCGTATCGGCTGCAGGTAGGTCATCACAGTGAATGAATCAGTCATCACTTCAATGTCGGAGTTAAATTCACTTTGAAGAAGTGCGTGTTTACCGGTTCCGCCACGACGGCCTGAGTCTGATTGATGACGCTCTCCGTGACGACAGCAGTCTGGCCGTCACTCAGGGTCACGTTGAACTGCAAGCTGTTGGGCAACGAGCCAGGCCTGCTGCTATGTGGGTCGACGTGAAGTACGAAGAAGAAGACGGCCCAGTCCTCATCAGCCAGCGTGGGCTCTGTCTTTTGTGTGTTTGTTCCGGTGAAGAACCTCAGATTGCCCTGTAGTGCTTCACCGGTATACAGCACGGAACTGCCCGGACCTGCTTCATTGAGAGGTGCCACCTCGTTGTCGATGGTGAAGAAGACACCGACGTCGTTGGGCACAGCCGATATGGTCACCTCCGCCACCGTCGGAGTTGAGCCAGAACTGGCATTTAGCCTGAGTTCGCCCATGATGACCATCTCACCGAGCGGAGAGACCGTGAGTGCCATCAAGGGCGGATTCCAGACTTGGACGCTCAGGGAGGCGCCCTCCGTGACGAGCTGCAAGGCCAATAAGACCCCCACCAGACCAAGCTGCCGCATCATCGTGCCAGACAGTGACTGTGACGGCTTCATGTGTCTTTGAAAATGGTAGGAAAGGAAAAGTCTCCTAGGCCTCGGCAATATCTGTTTTGACTCGTTCTTGCCGATAGGACGTTGGCCATCTGTCGCAAAGGCAACATTCCACAACAGCAGAAATATTTCACATTCCACAGATTCTGGTCTCCGAAATCTGTTTGCATCACATGAAATTTTTTAGCAAGGTGCCCGGTGTGGTGATGGAGATGGATGCAGGGACCGAAACAAAGAAGCGGAAGATTGATGAGGTGGTCTCTTCCTCTTCCTCTAGTGCCCCTGCCCCATCCTCTACCTCATCGTCATTGGGTGCCAGCACGAAGAAGAGGACGAGGGTTGAAGTGAGGCGGCTGGCGTGCCACCGGACGCTGTACAAGGAAGATCCCATCACCGGCTGCGTCCAGACCATCGGGCCGTGTAAGGACCACAGCCCCTTTTGTCAGCGCTTCGTGCCATCTAAACCGGAGGACCCGGGCAAGTGCCGCACCTGCCACCACGACTATGGCTTCCATGAACCCGTCAGAAGGATCGTCGTCATCAACGACGCTGATGTCAACGAGGGCCATGTGTCTTCAACATCTTCTTCCTCTTCTTCGTCTTCCTCTCCAGTCGCTGCTGCGGCAACCGTGCCTGTCCCTGCCTCCTGCACCACAGGTGCGCAAAATGATTTATTTATTTACTTGAAAATAATAATATTATTTATTGAAATATTATAATGCTTGCAAATAAAAATAATATATATAAACAGATCTTAAAAATAATATTTTAGTGCATTTTAATTGGATATTTGTGTTATATTTTGAATTGAATATTTAAAATAATTATTTAAAGAATCGTGTCAGCTAATCCGGATGTATGGGACCATGTACAGGCGGACACACAAGGGAGGCAAGCAACGGTGCTGGCTTGACGGCAGCCACGAAGACGGCGCCAGGCCCAACACAGTCCTATCGGAAGCCGCTCAGCACTCTGCCATCCATCTTGTGTCCTGATGACGTGCGGGCGAGTCTGAACGTGTTGACCTTCCCAGTCCGGTTCGCCATGGAACAGCTGATTGCTGCTGGCGATCTCGAGTGGTCTGACATCACGCCCAAGATTGTGGAGCAGCTTTCCACCAAGGCGAACAATTTCCACCAGGCATTCACCCAACTTAAGCGCATCGCCCTCGCGCGAACCAAAGTCCTGAAGAGCGTGGAGATCAATGAAAAGGAGTTCCGAGGTACTTGAGCATACTTGACGTAAGCACGCATTGTCTGATGATTCCTTCTCATTTCGTTTATTCTTACAGCTACGAAGAAGACGTGGCACAATCTAGAGACTACACGTACGTTTGATTGAGCTATCACTACCCTTGCCCACATTCACTAAACTTCCAATCAGGCGCAAAGGAATGGCGATGTGAAAACAACCGAGTTATCTCAATCACCTGTCGAGTGAACGCTGGACGTATCACCTTCGCCGGACCATTTGAAGAAGTTTCTAGCAGAGTACAATTGACCTCATTTAGAAGATTGGCATCGAACTGATTGCATCTGTTGGTCTTGGAACAGGTAATGCGCAAGTTCGGCTCCGACCGATTTCTAAGAGTGGCCTTTGAGAAGTTCGAAAGAAGCGACAGTATGAGCTTATTAAAGGATGCTTATAGGCAAGTGCTGCGGCATGGGATTGAGCTTGGAGGGCGCAAGTACGAGTTCTTGGCATGGTCAGCAAGCCAGATGCGCGAGGGCAAATGTTACTTTTTTGCCTCTGCTGGCGACGACATCACTGATCACCACACTGCCGATTCGGTAAGTGCTCAAACAAGCACTGCTACTTGTGATTGTGCGCTCTCATTTTAACAATCAAGATCAGGTACGGAAGTGGTTGGGCGATTTCACTGATCAACCCACACTGTCCAAATACGGAGCACGCATGGGCCAGGCATTTAGCAAATCACACCCTACAATCGAAGTTCCGGAAGTTGATATAAAGGTCAGTTTTACCTCACCTGCCCTTGACTATTGAGCCTGACACAAATGTGCAGATAGAAGACGATATTTACACTGAAGATAAGAAATACAAATTCACCGATGGTTGTGGGGAGATTTCCCCTGACTACATGAGCGCCATCGCCAAATTGATGAAACAGGATTCTGCACTCTCGGCCGTTCAGGTACACTCGTGCGTTCATTCTTCGTTGCTTTAGTTTCCTGACATATAACTCATCTTCCTGTACGTTTTACAGATACGGTTAGGTAGTGCTAAGGGGATGTTGGTGTTGAATCCGAAACTAAACAAACAAATCGTGTTACGATCTTCGATGGTCAAATATCGAATTCATCATCCGCCACCAGAGCATCGGACGATCGAGGTGATCAAGTGTGCCGTTCCTCTCAGGGGAGCACTCAATCGCCAGTACATCACGCTCTTAAACGCTCTTGGCATACCAATCAGTTGCTTTCTTGAGCTCCAGAAGAGTAAGCCCAACAATGCCCTCGACTATTGCGACTATCAATGTTAACTTGCTCTGCCCGCAGATTACATAGAGCAATTGATGGAGTGTGATAAGGAAGAATCGGACATGATGCATTTTATCAACTCCTTTGATCGCTCAGAAAACGGCGATGCAATGCAAATGGAAATCAGGCGGGCTCTCTTAGCTGGACACTCAATCAACGAGCCACATCTAAAACAACTTGCGGTTTGGCTCAAGAAAGGCAAACTGGTAACTCTTACCTGTTGTTTATCAGCTAAATGTTGGGGAAGCTCACTGGATCACTGCAGCATTCGTTGCTCACCAAAACGCGTATTCCAGTCGATGACTCATATGTCCTCCTTGGAGTAGCGGATCAATCTGGCTTGCTTGAGTACGGACAAGTGTATGTGTGCATTCAGAAGGAGAAGAAGAAAAAGAACCAAGGTAAATCTGTAGTTGTCACTGGCCAAGTGATTGTCTCAAAGAACCCGTGTCTGCACCCCGGAGGTACGTTATTGCACTTACTTTGAACTTATTGCTAATCAAAGATATACATGGGCAGATATTAGGTTGCTTGAAGCCGTAGACATTCCTGAGCTCAGTCATCTAGTGAACGTCATTGTGTTTCCTACTCAGGGTCCGCGGCCTCACCCAAACGAGATTTCAGGTAAACCCAGCTGCTTGTCAAAATCGTATTGTGTAATGACTGATTCGCGTGTATGTGTGTGCAGATGGAGATCTGGATGGTGACCAGTTCTTCGTGAGCTGGCACCAGGATCTCATCAAAATCGAGCCAGTGGCCCCACAGCTGCCGCCGACAGATAACGGCCAGGATAATCCTCACAACAAGATTCCAGAAAGGGCGGACCAAATCATCGACTCTCTTCATACGTTGTTCCTACATCAGTTGTTCAATCCAACGATTGGTAGGATATCCAACCTACATCAATCTCTTGCAGAACAATCAGATCAAGGGGCTCATGACCCGATGTGCATAGAGGTGAGACGCCTTCCTTCAAAGAGAAACTGAGAAACTGAACAGAACTCTATACAGCTTGCGGAGTTGTTCTCACGAGCTGTCGATGCGGCCAAAACAGGAGATGAGGTTGTTATCCGACCTCAATTGATGTCACAGTTGAACAAGCTCAAGACGCCATTATTTATGAGAGGCTTGGATGAAGAACAAGATAGCAAAGGGATGAGGCGAGATGAAGTGAGGACAAATGGTATTTCTTGGGGCTTCTGTTATTCGTGTTTTTAGTTCAGTAACAATCACACTGCAGGTGTTCTGGGCCAGTTGTACACGCAAGCGAAGAGTGCTTATGATGAAATAGAAGCCCTCGAGTCGGGAATCAATCTGACAGTGACTGTAGATACGGATCTCTGTATCGAAGGTCATGAGGCTTACCTTAAGGACGCCTATCATCAGGTATTTATCCTCTCTTTTTATTTTTGGTTTAGTGAAGACTTATACATCGCGTCAGTTCGCTCAATACCGAGAGGAGATTGCCACCACTCTCGGCCCAGATTCCTATCTCAAGTATCAGAAGACAGAGGCACTGACGATGATACGCGATAAGTTCAAGAAAGAGTTCTTTTCGTTTCCAACCTCACACGAAGGCCTAATGCGCAAGGCTTCAGCATGGTACGTGGTGTTCTCTCATATGTTTGATCATGCCAGGGCAGCCACCTAAGCGCTGGCTCCGCAGGTACATTGCCTGCTACCGGACAGCGGCGGAGAAGCAACAAGGCAAGAAGCCAGCCCTGAGCTTCCCTTGGATCGAGGGACCAGCACGCTATCTTCACCATATCAAGGCCCAAGCCATCATGAAGCGAGTCGAAGGCCAGGATGGTGGTGGTCTTCCTGACTCAATAGCCCCTACCATGTTCAAACATATCTATTTTGTCTCCTAACCTTTTCGGAACATTCAAATCCTTTTGAATCGTATGAAAATGTTTCGAATTTTGAAATCGCTGAAAACATTTCAAACAGAACAATTCCAATCATTTGCCCGCTACATCGCGCCGGTTTGTTTTTTTGATTTGCACGCAGGGAGATGGAATCAATTCCACACAGGAGTGCGTGTAGATGTGGAACTGCCTTCTCTTTTTTCGTACATCGCCATACTTGTCGTTTATGTCGTACTGTCCCCCTACTAGACTTATATTTGATTTTTAAACAAGTATATATTTTACTTTTTATGTTTTCCCAGAAAGTTAACCAAGTATATAAAAATAGAATTGTATATTTTTGAATATTTAATGGAAAAGGTTTCAAGACTTCTCTGACCCCTGTGGGTGGTGTGCAGTGCAATCGTTTTGTTGGAAGTGCATAAGTCGAAGGATAACTCTCGTAGAGCGAGCACGAGCGGTGCGCGTATGTGACACGTGCTACCTGGTTGTCTGCGGTACTTCATCTGCACGAGGAGCCTGAGCTCTTCTTCTTCTCGTTCTTCACTTTGTGCTGGTGAGTGTTGTAAACTGACTGTCTGACGCTGGGTTGTGTTCGATCCACACACAGTGCAGAATGCGCAGTGGCGCGAGCTTGATGCGTTACCGACGGGTGTGCTCAAGAAGTTCTTGACGTCCCGCGGCGTCGAGACGTTCCGAGGCATGCAGCGCAGCGATCTTGTCCAACTCCTCAAGGACAACATCGGACTTCGTCCACGAGCTGCCACTGCTGGCGAGCACATTCGTACTACTAATCAGAGTCCTTCTGCGTCGTCCACCTCGTCTTCTTCTTCGTCAGCGTCATCGGCATCGGCATCATCATCAACATCAGGGCCGTCATCATCGTATTCATCGTCCACCTCATCTTCTTCATCAGCTTCTGCCTCAGCATCTACATCATCTGCATCGGCCCACGCGTATTCGTCACGTGGCAGGTCGTCATCTACATCTGAGTTTCCTTCGTCTTCCAATACATCATCACCATCACCATCATCATCATCATCATCATCAGGACCCACGCAGCCACAAGCGCAGCGTACTGCACCACAGCAGAACCAGGCTCGTCCACCACCTCAACCTCAGCAACAACCAAGAGCAGAGAGCACTAGCCCAACGAATGGAAATTCTCAATCAACTGCAACACCACCTCGGACCACTGTTCACAATCTGGCTTACGACTTCACGCCAGTACGAGAGCTGTCCCAAGAGGAGATCGAGTATATTCGTGCATTGCCCATACGCCAATTGAAGAACATACTGCAGGAGCAGAGGGTACGATGCCCAGCGTGAATGGCTCTAGAACTGTTTGTTGATTGAACGTGTTTGGGATGATAGTGTGGTGAAGCTGGATGTATAGAAAAGTCCGACTTGATCGAACGCGTGATGCTTTGCAGGGCGTCGCGTGGTACGTGTGCACCTTTACTTACACACCTGCACGACACTGCTCGACGATAGTGATTCTGACTTGAGTGGATCACAGGATGGAAGGGCAAGCCGCTCTACCGGCCAAAAGAAACTGATCAACAGCAACATGCCCCTCCTAAGGACCGATCCGAGGACGAACCTGATGTCTGTAAGATATGCTACGATAGACAAATGAATTGCGTCTTCTTGTACCGCATCACATCTCATTCCTCATCTACTGTGAGTCTTACACCTACTTTGACCCCGACAGGGAATGTGGTCACATGTGCGCATGCCTTGGTATGTGGGTCGAGCTCGATCAAGCATTGCTTGATGGTCCTATCTAATGTGTGGTTACATTGTATGCAGAGTGTGGACGGAAAATGCGGGACTGTCCCTTGTGCAGGCGGATGATCGTCCGAGTGGTAGAGATCTTCAAGAGTTGAGTTCCCCCGTCAAACTCTGCCTATTCTCTCCATCGGCACCGACATGTACGGGTCGGCGTGTTATTTTGTATTTCTTGTGCACTTATGAAGAAGGTTCCTCGGCTCCCCGATCGTCCTGTTCTTGTCTTCCTTTATCTGCTCAGCAAGTATGGTACAGTAAGTCAACCAGCGGCTGCCTTCTCAGGTATACCTCGCTGTTGCCGATCATTCATTTCATCCAGCAATTCTCCTACTAACACTCAGTGCAGGCATAGCCAAGCTGAATGGGCGCTTGTTTTACATGACGGAGTCGTCGAGCTCATATGACTTATGCGACGAGAGCCGGGCCGAGTTCGAACTCGATTCCTTGAGAACCTGTGGACAATGTCAGCATGTGAGTGAGGTAAATAGGGATGGATGAGGTTTAACGCACAGGGATCGGATTACGCCAGTTCTTCAGCACCTCCAACCAGAAGTCCAGATTTGTCTGCGAATGGCGAGGTCAGCACGCATGTCAAAAACTACGATGGTGGATGGGACACGATGAGCACCCTGGTGAATCCCAACACCATGAAGATGATAATTCCAGGGCTGCTGCTGGCCATAGAGTGAATGACCCACAAGCCCTTGTTCATTCGATCTTTAAGCGGACATTCCTCCCCTAGTCACAGGCAAGTCAAGCACTGAAGACAGCAGCAAAAAGCCTGGCAAGTGGGTATCTATCTACCTGTGAGAGCACTGCACTGGATTTGATCTTGAAAGGCCTTATCATAGTCAGGATAACGGACTGTATCGTTCACCCTGCAGCGCAGCTGGGTGAGTTACGCAAGATCTTATCTTCCAGCAAGACCAGACCGAGAGGACGTACTTGAAGATGCAGTAGTACAGGTAGATAGCCCAGTACATCAAGACTAACAGGCCCAAACGGATGATGTGCCCGACCTTGATGGAACGTTGCTTGAACTGAGCCTTCACCTAGAGCGTACGATATACTGACTCAGACGCACAAGTATTGTTGAAGGAATGCTTCTGAGCGTTACCTTGATGATCTTGGCTAAGCATCCAAGGGCGAGAATGGTGCCGAGGACCAGATTCAACAAGACTGCAAGGCGAGCATGTTAGCATTCAATGGCAGACTGAACGTTCTGTTGGCGATGAGTACTCCAGCAATAGAAGGAAGCCCAATCGTAGGGATCCTCCATCCAGCAAACGAAGTTGGCTTCTGTACTCTCAAATGCCTGCAGTGAAAATCCTGTTGCCCACCTCGAGCTAAGACGTCATGGCGTGACTGACGCTGATGGGAGGACTATACCGATGATGATGCAGATTGTGGGCACGCCCCAATTGATCACATGCGAACCGTAGTACATGTATCTCACAAACTTCTTGCGCATTCCCAGCACGAGCATTGCGAACATGACTGCGATCAAGGTGAGCCACCAGAAGCTGCCGGCCACGGCGAAGAAGATCAGAAGGATAGCTACACAATCACAGACCAACCCTCCCTTTGTTAGCTCATCACTGTGCACACAGCTAACGGAGTGTTCTACCTTGCATCATGCAGACAACACCCTGGCCATTATTCTCACCGGCGTTATCCCACGTCGTCAGTACTGGAGTGTCGTCCCAAGTGCAGTTCACCTTCTTCGGACCTATATATATGCCACACAGCATCAGATGGAAAGACACAACATTCCACAAGGACAGAGCGTACCTCCGACAAGAATGGAGATGATAATGGCCAAGGCAGTCATCAGGGAGCAGAGCGCCAGCCAGAACGGAAGAAACGCTGGGAAGTGGCGCTCCCGAGGATTTGCAAGCCACGTGATGCACATGAACAAGGCCATGATGAATGAGAGTCCTACGACAAGACACCAGGTTACTTTCCCGCCTTCTCCATCTCGTATGGCCTTACTTTGATACTCGTACCAGCGAGGGTGATCAGGGTAGCAAAGGTAGCGTCCCAGTCCTGATCGGAGAACATGGCCGAGGGACAGGGCAAAACGCACATGGACGTAGGGTCATCAAGATTGCCCTTGCTGGTGAACTTCAGTGGGTAGGGACAATCCGCCTGCGAATACCCAACGGCTGACAAAGAAGAAGGACCATGTTAGAGGTTCACCAGCGGATGACCAGCCACGCGAGAGCAGAAGAAGCGGAAGGAGCGATACTAGTATCGGCGGAGGCATTGTTACAGTCAGAAGCGGTGATATCGCTGCAGTTCGGAATGAGAGAAGAGAGCCCAGCGCCTGCGAAGTAGTCCGAGCACTGCAACACGGCCTCTTCGCACACTTCCCGACACGGTGGCAGCACTGTGGAGAAGGAACAAGTTACGCGAGATACCCCACACCTCTTTCCGTCGGACCTAGGAAGTTACCCTGCAAGCCAACGTCGGGATCGAAGTCACACGAGAGGAAGGACCCCATGCACACGTAACGCAAGGCGGCCTGACGACAGGCAGCGGGAACGAACGCGCCAAGCAGCTTTGTGAAGCTGCCTGCTTGTGCATCTACCTATACAATGTTCTCAAGATGAGGAGATGGGCAACAGCAGGCGCGTCTGCAGCATCAAAGGTGAACTCCGGAGCTAGGTACCTCATCGTAGGTCTGGTTGGGTTGTAGGAACACCGAAGGCCACGTCACCAGAGGCGTACACTTTTCTTGTGTGAACGGCGACCCTCGGAAGGGGATGCAGGACTGCCCATTCGCCCGCGCTGCCACTAACATCAGCAAGAGAGCCATGAGCGTCATCCTCCGGAGACCGTCCATCTCGAGAGCTGGGGAAAAACAACAATTGGAAAAGTGATTGATTGGAGTAATTGTGTGTGGCAAACACATTGTTGTTTGAATCCACAACACGGTACGACGAGACGAGCGGCTTCTTATTGGTGCACATCACTTTCCTTAAGTGGGCCAAGGCAGTTTCTTGATGTACCAGGCCTTCTCTTGGGCATCGGAGATAAACTGTTACTGTTTTGCACTCCAGGAGGACATCCCTTCGGGGTTAGGGTAATTGTGGTGTGAGGTCCTACCTACGCTCGTAAGAGTTCATGTTCATCGAGTCCGCGTCGATTTTCAACATGGAGCCGTGACACGATGAGGAACACGCAAAATGCCTTGGAACGGTGTAGTGATGGCGAGCCTACATTCACTTCTTCGCAAAGTAGTTGAGAAGGTTGTTGCCTCGCTGGCTTTCGCTGGCCAGCTTCAGCTTCGAGCTAGGCTTGGCTGGTGTGGGCTTCAGCTTGTTGGCCGCTAACGTAGGAGGTTTCGCTGGCGATGCCGTTGCGGGTACCTGCAACGAGCATGAAGCCTCCAAAGTCAGTTTTGTTGTGGCCAACATGCACCCTCGTGACCGCAACAAGGGTAGGTAAATGAGTACCGAGATCGAGGAATCCTGTGTGGCAGGCAAGGGAGCATTGATGATGGCCTTGCCCATCTGATTCTCCTTGTCTTCACCATCTGTGATGATGCTGGGCTTTGCCACAACTTCTTCTGGTTGCTCTCGCTTCTGTCTCTTGTTCCGCTTGACAGGCATCTCTTCTTCCTCCTCTTCTGCTGATTCCTCTTCATCTTTATCTTCATTGGCTTCTTCAGCCTCGTAAGCGATGAAGTCCTTCAAATCATCTTCTTCCTCTTCCTCGGCTTCTCCTTCATCGCTGCTATCTAGTTCATCGCTAGCCTCGGCTTCATCATCGTCCTCAACTGTTTCGGCGACATCATCACCATCGTCATCATCATTCTCAGCATGATCTTCTTCAGCTTCCGAGACTTCGTGAGAGGCATCGGCCTCCATGGCCCTGACCTCCTCTTCGATTCTCCTCGCCTCCTCCTCTGCCATGTCAGCCTCACTCTCCAGCTCCCTGATAGCGTGCTTCTGCTGACGCACAAACTTGGACGTACTGTCTTTCTGTTGCACTGCGTTGTGGATGAAGATAATCAACATCACACGAGGAACTCAGTTGATGAAGAGAAAAGAAATGTACATTCTCGGGGCTGGAAGCCAATAGACTCGACCATCCTGCGCTTCTCTTCAAACGCACGACGTCGTGCAGACTGGGACGATACGCTCGACATGAGGAAGCTGTTGGTCGCAGCTTCAACCTTGGCAGCCTGACCAAATAGAATGATGAATGGTGAGAATGTTGACCTTGTGGGACAAGTGCGTCGTCGAAAGGGAACGAACCTCCTTAGCCATAGTGCTGCGCATGCGCTTCTCAGCACGTTTTTGTATCTCCTCCTGTTCTGCCAGGTGCTCGAATCGCTTGAGCACATCTTGGAGTCTGTTACGCGATGAAGGAGCAGCGGTCTCCTTTGGTGGTGGATCGTCCCGCTTCCTCTTCCCTGCTACCGTGGTTGGCTGCAGCGTAATGAGTGAATGATCATCAAATCAATTCCACAGAGAGTATCAGACGCACCGTCTTCTTCGGTTCCACTGGCTTGAGGTCCTCAAGAATGTCGTCATCATCATTACCTCCTCTCTTCCTCTTGCGTACACGTGTGGCGATGGAAGCCTCGCCGAGGAAAAGCCTGTCCCAGTCCTCAACCATCTCTTTGCCCTTGCCCTGCTTCCACTTGCTCTGCTTCGCCTGCCATTCCTTCTCCCATTTCCTGAGTTCCACTATCCACGACACTCTGTGAAAACATACGAGGAAGGAATAGAGCAATGTCAGGTTCGGCCGTGTCTTTGCTTAAAGGTAGTGGAATGATGATGATGACCTGGTTTTGACGTATTTGTCCTTCCACTCAAAGTGAGGGTCATTGTAGTCCTTCCCGATCATCTTGATCGCTTTGTCCACGTCGAATCCACGAGTTATCATCCAGGCCATGTACATTGTGGGCGACCTTGACATTGCACCAACATCAAATGCGTCAGCTATGACTCCGATATACAAGGACATGACGATCAGACAAAGATACCTCCTCTGTCCCTCTTTGCAATGCACCACCACGTTGCCATTTTGGATAGCCTTGTCAAGGAACGCTGTTGCCTGCAAAGCGAAAGAGTGAATGAGCCACTGTTCATTTCGCAACTGGCTCAATCGAGCAGTGAGTCCTCACGTACCTCCTCAAGGACATTGTATGCGCCGTAGTCAGCAAGAAGAGCCGGATTCTGAAGATCAGGAATGTCGATGTGATGGTACACAACTCCATTAGCTGCCGCGCTCTGCACAAGGAGAGAAGATTCCACGACTCATCAGCACTTCGAAGAACCCTTGAAAGAGCAGCGACGAGAACAAGAAGAACAAGAGCTAAAGGAAGTGGCGCACCCTGTGCATGTCTTTACCCTTCCGAAAGGCCTTCTCTGCGAGTTCGGCGGTGCCGTCGTTCTTGTCGAACTGGATCACAGAGAGAACGGCACGGACGTTGTTCTGCGTCAAGTACGTCGAGCCCGGAATCACCACCGGGAAGTTGCTCAGGAAGAGAGTGTTCCCTGTCTTCGGGTCCTTCAAGCTGAATAGGAGTTTCGCTGCACACACAAAGGAAGTCGTGAAAAAATTACTTTTGTAAATTATTTCAATTTTAAAAATATTCAATTAATATCTCGAAAAATCTAACTCTATTATTATATTTCTATATGAATTTTCAATATTGCGAAGAAAAAATCATTAAAAAATTTTTAAAAAAAGGAAAAAGAAAGGTTGGGGTACCGCGTAGCTGGGGTTTGATTTTCTGGAGGGGATGTTGGTGCGTGACCTCCTCGCCCAGAATACATTCCTCGCAAGCATCAAAGTCGCCGCAGGTGGGACAATGGAATCGCACCTCCCGCTCGGGATCGATCAAAATCTGACAACAATCGCAACAAAATTCGACTTCTGCCGCGACACCAGTTAAACAATCAGCTTTAACAATGGAAGATAAGGATTGATTATCACCTTCATCTCCTGGTCGTATATAGGTTGGGGAGTCCAAAGATGGGAGGGAACAAAGTTTGGAAAGAAGGTGAGTGACAAAGATTACAGAGATTTTTGTACAGTAAATGCAGCAAAAAAAGGCTGACAAGGTACCTGATGGTGGACTTTGTTTTTGCATTTTAACTGAGTACTCTGAGGTGAGCTGAACAAGGAAGGGACCTACAAGTTCAAAACTTCGTGAACTAGCCGTTGGCGCAAGCTTGGTTCCCGCCAAAATTTTTCAAATTTCTTGCGCTCTAAAAACTACATGAACAAGACTGCAACCAATGAGAAAAGCAATGGGAATGGATCTCATGATGGTGGGCAAAGTTTTTGCATCAACTTCCCCATCACTATGTTGATTCAGCCCTCATGATGGGTGAAGTTGAGGCAGGAGCTGTGAAGCTGCCACGCTCTTCGTGGGTGTGTGCTTTCAAGAAGTCACATAGAGCTACTCTGCAGGTTGCACAAAGGCTGGGTTCATCGTGGATTTGTAAGGCGGAAGGATGAGCGAAGAAAACAGTGAGGGATCCAGCCGTGTCGGTGCCAGATATAGTGTATCCGGATATCCACTTTCCTGTGTTACACTCCTCCCATTTAGACAGGGAGGGTCCCCACCTGAGGGTACAGGGCCTGGGGACCTGTCCTCTTTGCTGTTTGATGGGTTGCGAAGAATGCGTGCATTACTAAACTCAACAGAAACGAAACAAAACGAAACTTACAGCAGGACTGACCCTTTATGCGTACTCGATACCCAAAGAAGGCACCTTTCACTTGTCTGCCAGCTGCGCCCGGCCATACTCCACGAACTCATCGATGAGTACTGGCCACGCCTCTGCAGAAGTAAAGGAAGAGCAGCCTGTTTAGTTCCGATTGTAAGTAGCCTCTGTCATACGAAACTACATACCTTCGGCATTGTAGTTGGACATCTCCTTGTCGATAGTATTGGCGAAATCGAGGAGAAGAGCCCACTCATCTTTCGAGATGGAGTGCTTGCGGTTCTTCTGTAAGCGGAGCTCAAGGTAAGTCATCAGAGGGAATGGGCACAATGTGTTCTGTCTGACCTGAAGGAAATCAATCCACATGTCCAAAAAGTGGAACTTGTCCTTGAGAATTAGCTTCCAAAGCTCAATCGCCATGTTAAGATCTATAAGAATAGCAAGTTAAAACGATACAACAGATAGAGGCAATTGAATGCAGGTGAATCTACCAAGTCCCTTCGTCTTCGTGTCCTTGCCGTAGTTAAATACGAAGTTGTAGAACTCCTTGAAGCTCTGTGGCTCTTTGATAAGCGCCCGGAAGGCGGGCAGCTTTTCCTTGAACTTGGGAATGTCGTCACACCTGATCAGAGAAGGAACATCGGCTAAGCTCTGTATACTGGCTTAGCGATGCGTATACAAACAGTGCGTACTTCCAATAGGTCAGGCCCTCCCTCCACTCGTCCCGCGAGAACTCGCCCAGAGTGCTGGCCTTGAACTGCCAAGCGATGATGAGCGTGAGCACGTCCTCGGGGTCAACGCCAAGATCAGCGAAGAAGCGCTCCATTCCGCCCTCGCCGCCGATCACATCAGAGTCAGGATCTGTATGATATCGTAGGTGTGTGTGTCACACGTGTTAGCCGAGGTTGCGCCACAATTGTGTATGCAGGCACTGCCGACATTCTCTCCCTCAGAGCACACATGTACCTCGGTAGGTCTCGAAGAGTGAGTCGATCTTTGCGGGATCAGCGGGCCCGGTCTTCTTGCCCGCCGCGGCCTTGGTCTTCACAGCGTACGCATCAGGATTGGCAAAGTAGTTGTCACAGGCCTGCTCCAGATTCCAGTTGTGCTGCTTGAGGGCATTGATGGCCACATCCTCACTGCGATCGATTTAGATAGAACAAAAAAAATAATAAGAAAATTAATTCATATCTATTTTTTCGAATTCGATTTTGAATTCCATAATTATGAAAAACAGATAAAAGAAATGAAAATTGGGTATTGATGTGACCCGATGTAAAAAATGGCGGGAAGGACGGTCCTTACCTGGAAGTGGTAAAGACCACAAAGTTCCTGACCTTCTCTCGTTGCTGCGAGTTGAGCGTGTTCTGCGAATCAAATTATTTCTTTAAACTAAAATGACATTTAAACTAAACTTTTCACTTCATCTAGAGCCCCAATTGAACCAAATTAGAATATAATTATAATTTTACTGCTAATGTAAAGGAAAAACATAAACAGAAGTAAAATCGATGCAATGGATGCTGGACGCACCATGATGGGAGCAAGGCAAAAGCGGGAAACCCGAAGATTAATTTACTTTGTTTTCGCTGACGACAAAAATTGCATGCATATCATGCGTGTTTTCTCAATCACATACCTCAAATATTTCCGGTTATTACACAAAGAGGAAATCGAAAACGAAGAAACCTTCGGATCGTGGGCACTTCGTCTGTTCGATCCTGCGCAGTGCAGGTCCCTGCACCCACCTCAGCGAGGAACACTTTGCACACCAGCGTGTCCCAAACAAGGTTTGATCGAGCAGTGACGTCCGATACATCACAGCTGCCTTTTGGAACTCGAATATTGCGCGTGTAGGAGCCAAAACAGTAATTATCTAAAAATTTCTCGGATGGAGCACAACACAGCTGCGCTGGCCGACGCTGGCGCGCTGGCACAGACACAGGAAGTCGTCGTGGTGTCTTCTTCCTCCTCCACCAGCAGGATGGCTGAAACTCACGAACAAGAGCAGCCAGCGGGTGGACGTGAGGAGGAAGAGGAGGACAGTCATCAGGCCGGCGTGGTGAGCGAAGAAGCTCCTCCTCTTTCTTCTCTAGGGAACAACTCCAGTTCTGTCATCCCTACCACCATCATCACCACAACTCCTTCTTCTTCTTCTTCGTCTTCTTTCACAACTACACCGATGTCTCCCGGTCGAAGTACGTCCTCTTCATCGACCGTGAGTACACTACTGCGTGCGTCACTGGAAGTGGAGGTGGAAGAGGGCCACATTCGCTCGCCCCACATCGCCACTCCTCGCAAACTCAACGCTCCTCGCGGTACATACTGTTTTCTCTTTGTTTTATTAAATTTATTACATTTATTTACCATTTTTAGATCTTAAGAAGAGCTTATTTCATTCGTTAATTTGCCCATTTATGTTAATTCTCTCCGAAGGAAGTCTAATTTCCAAAGAATGTCAACAATGTTCGGACTAACGTGTGTGGTGATGCAGAGGCCGAGGAGGGCATGAATTATCGCGAGGAGATCCTGCGTGAGGTACCGGCTCATTCCTTCTTTCTCTTGGGCTTGATTGAATGCATCCAATCCTGCGCATCGTGACACATGGGTTCATCGTTCTGATGGTGATTGTGATGGTGATGGTGACCATGATCGTGATGGCGAAGGAGCATAGGATGATTTTCACAATGATACTCACTTATCGTTGATGTCTGCATTCAGATTGTAAGCACCGAGCGCACCTATGTGGCGGATCTAGGAATTCTCATCAACGTACACACCGCGGAGTACCTGCTGCCAATGTCGCTGCACATACTAACACCAGCATGTCTATTCTTTCCTCGTGCAGCACTTCCTTAATCCGTTGCGCTCGCAAGTCGGGGCCCTTGGGTTCATCACAAAAGAAGACATCATTCAAATCTTCGCCAATGTTGAGGTGCTGGTGAAGGTCAATCAGGAGCTTCTTGATGGCCTAGAGAAGCGAACCGAAGAGTGGGATCACAACTCACGCATAGGAGACTTCTTCCTGCGGCTGGCATCCTTCTTTAAATTATACACTGGTACACTCATTCGTTTGGTGTTGTCGCCCATCTCTGCCGATCTGATCATCTTTACAATTCAGTGTATTGCAGGAACTATGAGGTGGCTGTGCGAACGTTGGGACACTGTAAAGAAAACGAACAGTTTGTAGAATTTCTATCAGCACGTGAGTTCACGGAGGAATCAAAGGGTTTGGATCTCGCTGCCTTTCTCATCATGCCCATTCAGGTACATTCTCTGTTCATGTTGAACCACTTTCCAGTCCTCTGGCTCATCTTATTCTTATCAGCGAATACCTCGCTACGTCCTCCTCTTGCGTGACTTCCTCAAGCATACGCCTCAAGATCATCCAGGTGCGCCAAGCCGTGTCCAGTTTCGACACTGCCGATGCACTGACACAAGTCTGTTATCTTTGTGGCAGACTACACTGACATCAACAAGGCTTTGGCTGAATTTCAAGAGGTAGCAGGTCATGTGAACGAGTCTATGAGGAGGGCAGATGAAATGTATATCTGCTCCTTTACTCCCTTCTCTCGTCGGTCATGCTGACACTGTGATCAAATGTCTGATGCAGTAAGAAGATTGTGGAGCTTCAAGATAAGTTTGGAACACAGCACCCAGTATGTCTCAGGAAATCCTGCCTATTGTTCCTTGTACACCTGTCTAACCGGTTGTGTCCATTACATAGATTGTGACGCCTACGAGGCGGTTTGTGAAGGAGGGCAAGCTGCACAAGATCACATCCCGGTTTGTGAAGGAAACCATGTTCTTTCTGTTCAATGATGTTATCATCTACGCCTATGAAGTAAGCTCCACTGCCTTAGAAAGATGCACCTTGCATTGATGATGGTAACTGTTTGTAGGTTCTGGGCACGCTTGTCTACAAAGGTGAGATTCCGCTCAATACGACCTGGATTCGTGACCTGCCCAATACCGACAGTGCGACCTCTCCATCTTCTGCTTAAGGTTGTGATCCGCTCTGACGTTCTGGATTGTGTTGTAGTGGTAAAGTTCTCCTGGCAGATTGTAGCGACGAAGAAGACATACACTGTCTTCGCCGCCGATCAAGAGGAGAAGGATGCGTGGATTGATGCAACCAGCCAGCAGATTGACGCCCTAGTGGCCAAGAATCCCAGCCTGATCGGTATAGCACGCAACTTACATACTAGTTTCATCCACTCATCATCCTTCGCCTCCTTCTCTGCTTCAGAGCAACGAGCAAACATAAACGTGCGAAAAGGGCTCATGTCATGGGTATCGCAGTCAGTCGGTCTTACGTATGGACCACAACAGGTAGAGCCCAGCTTTATCTCACATACTTCTTCTTGGGGTACAATAGTTCACTTACATGAGTTACTTTTGATCCAGTTCGATCCAGCCTACAACTCAGGCCTTGCTCCTCGGTTGTCATCTGTCAGTCCTTACAACTCTGGCTTGCCTCCTCCAAGTTTCAGTCAAGCATGTTCGCAGGTGAGCATTGATTTTGTTTCATTTACACTTGTGGTGGGCCCAAGCTGATCAGATGGGCGCTGTCTAACACAGAAATCAAGCAATGAGGAAGAAGAGGGAGAAGAGAGAAAGCCCCTTCTAGAGAGTGGTCCACGGTCTGGACAGGTACTCTTTCACTCTGGTGGGCCAACACCACCAGGAGAGTGCTGTGTGGCATGCTTACTCATGTAACAGGAAACGTGTTGTTGAAAGTACAAATACAAGTATCTAAACACACTTCATCAGTTTCACTTTGATCAAAGAAGAACCCTACATTTCCACCACACAAGCACAAAGCAAATTTTGTGGAAGTTTCCATAGAAGTGTTGCTGTATTGTCTGAAACAATTTATGGAATTTATACAAAACAATAAAAATAAAAACGTTTCATCACGGGGCGGAGTTTAGAGGACACCTTTCCAACATGCCACACAACCGGGGTGAGACTATCACCATGATGCCCTTCGTACTGTTTTTCTTGGTGGCCTTTGTTCTCCAGGTACACTACTTCAGCTCCGTTGATGATTTCTTTTGTTTTATGGCCGTCTTCGCTTTCTCTTTCTTAGCCCGACACTTGTTTGCGCTGATAACTGATCTCTCATGTTGTCGCACACACATATGTAGGCGCAAGCGGACGTGACCGGCTGGAAGGCAGAGTACCACGGCTCCGTTGAAGAGGACCCCGCTTTCGCCTCTTTCCGGTCAGGCTTGGCCTTCAACGTGTCGTTCGTAGGTGGTGGGACTGATCTGACCGTGTCATGGCAAGCCCTGGCTGGCACCGCAGCCATCTTGCGTCTGTGCACTGCGAACGGCTCGTGCGTCCCGGCGCGCTACTTGCCGCCTCCACCCACTAATGGCTCGCATGAGGTCACTGTCATCGACGCCATTCCGCCGGGAACAGCTCCGGCAAATCTAACCGTGGAGCTTGTCGATGCCGCCACCAACGCCAGCTTGCCCGGAGCCATCCAGTCGTTTTCGGTCGATACCTTCCTCGGGGATAGTATCTACCAGCTTCTCCTATCCTCGTCGTCGGGTGGTGGCGTTGGCCCCAAGTACCACATGACGATGCAGCAGATCGACATTCCTCACACATGCCGATGGACCGCGCAGCTCCCCCGCAACCGCACGGTGGTGGTGGAGAAGCTGCTTCCCCTGAAGTGGCCACAGCTCAACATATGGCAGTGTGTGGTGCCCGATAACTTCGACAATCAGCTGCCGGCAGGCACCAACTTCACGATGAGCATTCTCAATCCCGGCGGTGTTATCCCGCCGGTCAATCCCGTGGTGGTGGCCACCGGCGCAGTGGTGAACAAGCTCGATCTGCCTGATCTCCTGTGTACCGACCAGTTCATGAAGGTGGAGGGCATCTTCTACACTTCACGCCTCTACAACTGCGCTTTTGGCCCTTCGAGCGGCGGTTCTCCCAAGTGGTCGCCTGTGTCGCCCAACCTAATCCTGTGTCCGCTGCCTTACACCTGGAGTACGGTACAAGTGACCTTTGTGGAGATCTGGGAATGGGATGCAGACGGCGAGAAGATACTCGACTTTGTGCCTGCCCCCAAGGCGAGCTTCACTCTCGAAAAGACCTGCCCTGGCGACAAGAACAGCATTGATGATATCCCCTACTGGGTGTGGCTCATCGTCGGGTTGGCCTCCACGGCTGCTCTGCTTATCGTGCTCGCTCTTGCCGTGTTCTATGGCAGACGACGCAATTATGAGCAATTGTGATGACCTTCTTCTCCACCATTGTCCCACTCTTCTAAGGTCAAACAACTTAGAGTTCTCATCTCATCTCCCTCTTTTCCAATTAATGAACAGATCATCCAATATGAATATATGTATACCCACTCCTCCTTCCATCGCGCTCAGTCAAGAAGGGGACTTAGCCAAGATGAAAAAAGGAATGTATGGTATGTCCATATCCATCTGGCCATATCTGGAGGTAAACATCTTTGCTGTAATTCGTGGACTTCAGCTGCGGCATGTAAAGAATGCAAGGTATGTGTCTCAGTTAATTGTGGTGCAAAACTCAACATTTTGAAAAAAAAAGATCATATCATACATCACAATCGATTTTTCATCATGAGGGTTTTGATGATGGTAGTGATGGTCATGTGCCTGATGGCCATGTTTGTGGAGATGGTACCTGCTACCAAGTTGGTGATTGTCAATCATGAAAATGGCAACAACAATTACGTCAAATTGCCCAAAGTGATGGCGCCCCAAGGAGGGATCAGCCAGGTGCCGCGCCGCCAGCTATGCCAAACACAGGGCTACAACTGGACCTGCTGTGACCGCCTCGACTTTAATCTCAGCGTCCCCTTCGAAGGTACCGTAATATTTTATGTATAATTGTTTTATTTATATTGTACTCAGATTTATATTTTATTGCGTTTCGCTTTTCGTTTTCGCTTTCCGAACTTTGATTTATTCTTTTTACCGGTCTGATTATTTCAATCTTTTTTTCGTCAAGATTATTCGTTTCCTTTATTTTCCTATTTATCGGGCATTTAAAACGAATAGAAACAAAATATAAAAACTTTTTAAAAAGAACGAACGGACTAAGACTGAAAATGTGGGATATACAGGCGTGGTACACTTTAACGATGTGGTCTGCGCTTCACTCGTGCTGGACCCCAACGACCTCAACGCCACTGTCGTCCTCACGCTGGACGGCGCTGTCGTGTTCAAGGACACCTACTCTATCTTTGAGCTCGCTGATATCTGCGTCCCCATTCAGGTGCGGAGGCCTCTCTGCTTTCTTGTTGCACTCTTTGTTCCTGTGTCTTTTGCAAGAGGAGAGAATGGAGACTGACCACTGAATACAACACTCACTCTACGGTATGTGCACGTTAACAGTTTGGCGTGAGCATCTGTCTGGACTGGACCAACGTGTCTTGGAGTGCCCCGACCAAGAAGCTCTCGGGCTGCGCGGACATCGCGGCCAAGGTGGTCGGCATCACCATCTTTGACGTCCGGCTTGGCTGCTTCACCATCCACCTGTGACCGACTTGCTTCGCCCTTGCCACACCACCCCTACCCTGTACCCGGCACACTCTCCCGCATTCTCCGGCCTTGTGTATGATTACTACTTCATAGAATGCTCACCTCCTTTTTCTTGGCCTTCCAACAACACCGATTTCTGGCCCAACCACGATGCTCGGACCTAAAATACTGCAGTCATCCACCAATAAGAGACTTCATGGCACATCACAACGCACCACTAACCACAACCATCACGCTATCCCGCACTCACAAGAAGAGAGTGCGGGCACTTAGCAAAAGACACCAAGCCAGGGCTAGATATGAAGTGCGCAGTGTGGCTGGTGGTCGTATTGGCCCTTCTCTCCCTCCGCCGGAGCCAGGCCGGCACTCCGTACTGTTGGGGAGAAAGTGCGTCTCCCTCACTTTATCTTCGTTTCTTAACTAATATATAAAGATAATATAACTACTTCCTTAATTATTTGTTATTTATATATCTTGCGGAGTTGTTATCACTGACCGACATCCCTTTTGTGAACATGTTTCAATGTGTGGGTTTACCGGGACTCGTAGATAATTACTATCAGCTGGGGAGTTCGGGTGGAAGCCAGACCACGCCCGTGGCCATCACTTCTCTCGGGTCCAGCGTGAAGATGATCTCAGCCGGCAGGTACCACACGTGCGCCATCCAGAGCCCCAGTACGCACGGCCAGCCCTCCTTTCTTCCAGTGGAACTGAGACACATTCGCTGACTTCATTCAAACATTGACAGATAGTCTGTACTGCTGGGGATCCGGTATCTTACTCTCTTCTTCATAGGAGTTAAAAACAAGGTGGTTGAATGTTGGCTTTCCTCGATGATCAGGCAGCAGCGGTGCACTGGGAACATCCGGCACGGGGAAGCAAGCCTCACCAACCCAAGTCTTTGGGAGTCGGAGCTATAACACGGTCTCTTGTGGAGATAGTTTCACCTGTGCCATAGATATTCAGGGTTCTCTGCTCTCGCTCGTGAGTTACAACGAGTGAGTGCTGACTTGCTTCTCTTGAATTCAGGAAACCTCTCTTGCTGGGGCACGAACGCGTACGGGGAGCTTGGTACAGGGAGCAGCATCGCTTCCACCTACCAAGAGCAGATGGTGACTAGCCTCCCCAGTGTTGTCGGCGTGTCATCTTCGTACCGCTACGCCTGCGCAATAGTCGCCAGTATGCTCTCCACTTCATCCATTCCACTCAAACAGACGTACAGAAACAAAAGAACTGATCACTGTTCTTCTTTAGATGGAACAGGCTTCTGCTGGGGCAGTAGTACGCTACCCTCCCTTGCTGGCGGCCCTTCATACTCTATCTTTCTCCACTCCTACTTACTGAGTGCTGGTTTGTGAACTGCAGATGAGCATGGCCAACTGGGCGGTGGTTTTGTGTCCAATTCATCCAACGTACCCGTGAAAGTGAGTCTTGGGTCCACCATCACCAATATCATCACGGGACTCGATCACGCATGTGCCCTTACTACTGGTGCGTTGTCTGCCCGCCTTGTGCATAGACGGACAGTCTAGATAACCTAAAGCATATCTGATGATGTGATCTGTCATCAGACGATGAGCTTTACTGCTGGGGAAACAGTACGTAGCCGTCCTCGCTTGTTCATCAATTGTGCAGTGACAGATGCGTGGTGATGATCCCTGCAGATGAACATGGCGCACTAGGAATCGGGACAGCAGGAACGGACATACCTACTCCTCAGAAAGTGGCAGGAGTTTGGATTAACGCCGCCGCAGGACAAGAAGCCACCTGCGCCATCTCTGCCGGTACCGTTTTGCTCCCTCTTCCCCAGTGTGTGCCACCAGACCACTAACGCACAATTGTGTTCCTTTCATGATGCAGACGAGCAAGTGTATTGTTGGGGACATCGTACGCTCTCTTTCCTTCAGAGCCTCCTTGCCCGCACTTAAGATTGACAACCATCTATAGGACAAAACGGAATCCTTGGTGATGGCACATCGGCTGACTTGGGCAATCAGACCTCACCTCTCTTGGCACTGAGCTCTCAGTACGCATCCGTCGCCATGGGCTACACATGCGCCTTTGGTCTCAACAGAAGTACGACGATCTGCGGCTCTTCTGGCGCATTCATACTGAACTAACTCCTATTTCTGTTCTTCATTGTGATTTATCTTCAGATGGTTCCACTCTATCCTGGGGCGGCAGTATGTGTTCCTCTTCTTGTTTGGAGCGCACTATCTAACACTCCGCTACAGGCTATGCAGGACAGCTCGGACGTGGATCAAACACAGATAGTTCTCCAGCCACAGGTTCGAATCCCCTGATGATATGAGAAGAAGTAGAAGAACTGACTGGGGATTCCTCTGCTTACTTCCTTGTGAACAGTGTCTGCTGGTGTGACCTTAGGTGAGGGAGTGTCCATCCATTCGTTCGGTAGCTTTGCCTGCGCCGTCACTTCAGCAGTACCCTCACCGTCGAACTCTCCGTCACCTTCTCTCACTCCATCTACGACCCCATCTCCATCGGCATCCCTCACACCTTCTCCTAGTCCCTCTCAATCAAGCACTCCTTCCATCTCTCCCTCCATTTCTGTCTCCTCAACTTGTACGCCTTCGCCAAGCCAATCAGCAACAGCAACTCCTACAGCATCTCCTTCTCCATCTCCTTCTCCATCTCCTACTACTCTCCCTCCTTCCCCTTCACCCTCAGTTGTTCCATCTCCAATCGGCGCAGTACAAGCAGACTTTAACAGCACTGTCCCTGCTTTGGTCATCCGTCAGTCCGGTAAGGTTCTACGAACATTGCTTGATGGAGAGGTGAGCCTGAACCATTTGCGTTTACGCTCAGGTGAGACGAAGGATGAGAAGCACATGGTGAACCTCAATCTGTTGGCCATCGAGGAGATCGATTCTGTTGATGACGCTCAGCTCCTTCAGATATTCGACCTCCAATCGGGTAAGCTACCGCTCCTGCCATACTGGATGACTCTCCTGCTCACTGATGCGTACCTGTGGCTTCAGTGGGATGGAGCATCGATGAAAAGGATACAACGAATGGGTCGAGCAACGTGACACAGTACACATTCACTAGCCAGCTCGCCGGGGGAGGAAACTCAGCAACACTCAAGTACACATTCAACCTCTACAACAGCGATAAGCTCATCACTACAGGTTTCAGATGCACATCGAGCTTTGCATGGACGTGCGTGACTAACTGTGTATATATTGACTGTGGATCAGGCAGTAACTATTCCTTCATGGTGACACCGGCCTACGTCAAGTTCACCCTTGGTGTCTCAGCGTGGCAATGGAAACAGCCGTACCTTCTTCTTTCTTACCGCTAGGTTCTTGCTGAGTGGTGATGCATTCATTGTGGATGGAATGGCTGATGACAGAACGAGTCGGCTTCGGCTCACGTTGAAGATGGAACCAACCTTCACTACATTCAAGCAGTGGGAGAACACGCCACAGGCCGGCATGACCACTCTCGTCCTGCTCGGAGCTGACTCGTCCCAACAAGCCAGTGCGGTCGTGCGACTCGTCAACTTTGGTGAATCGAGCAGCAACAATGGGACTGGAGCACCAGCGCGCGTGTCACTTCGCAAGGTGACAGCCAATAGCACTAGTTCGAGCGTGTCGTTGACGTTCGACCACTTTGAAGAGAATCTTGTCTTCGATCCAGGTACGTAGTACTTCCCAGTTCCCCTTTCGTAAAAAAGTATCAGATGATGACACTAACATTGCCCTGTATATGATCATCACAGACTTTGGCCTGCTACTTGGCGCACAGCAAGAGCAAGGAGGCACGGGCAGTGACAACATGGCAGTCATAGTTGGCGTCGCTGTTGCCGTGCCCGTCGCCATCGTCATCGTGGCCCTTGTTCTAGCTGTTGCTGTGGCGATCATGCTCTACCGTCGTCGGAAGCTGAAGGACGGCATCTCTGGCGCGGTCTCCTTTGACGCTCAGCTCGACGATAACCAAGACAGTGACTTCCTTTGATGTGGCCTCCGCTTGCTCGGAGTTAAACTCCTGGTGGCCGCAAACAACGTCTTTGTTCCTCCGCGTTCATGGAGAGCATCCCAACAGCATACACCATGCACCTGTCATATGGCCATCATGTATCATTCTTTCAATAAATTAACTGTGTAGACTTCACATGAACATCAGAGCAACCTCATGCAGTTGCGATAACTATGGAGAAGGGACAGGCGGTGGTCTTCTACCAGTGCAGAGGCAAGTTTGACTTTTTGATTATTGGTTTTAAACGAAGATAACAAACACAGGATGAATAGGGAGAGAGGGGGAGAAAGGCTCACGGTACACCGTTACACTCACACGTCTTCATAACATACACAGACCATAGATGTCCATTGGCTTGGGCCGAGGAGGCGGCGATAAAAGTCCGATCAACCAACCAATCTTGAATCTTTTGATCTTTTTGAATATTGTCCGAGAGAGACCGAGAGAAGCGTACCTTTGCGGCCGTGGCCAAGGCGAACGTTGCAACCGGGTGCCTGCGGACCCACACAACAACTTTTCATGCACGAATCCTCCGGGTTGTTGTTAGGAGACGAAATCTACTGGTGTCGTTCTTGCCAGTCGCAGAGGATTGATTTGAAAACGTCCGAGAAGATTGAACGGGCAAGCCGAAGATCTTGGTCAGGAAGACCACCCCTCTCGGTGTTGCCTGTCCAGACGGGCACTGAGGACGCTGACCCTCGATGATCCAAAGAACAAGGTAAGATTATCAAGAAGATCATGTGTGGTCAAAGATCCGATGACTCACTTGGCTCTCCGCTCGGCTGGGTCTCCACGTGGAGGTACGCGCGAGGAAGGCGTGTATGTACTCGAACAAGATGATGTCAAGAATGGGGGGGGGAGGTGGACGAGGAGGG
>CDEZ01017697.1:0-14266 GCA_000826365.1 Acanthamoeba royreba | reverse complement strand
GACTTAGTTCTTGCCCTTCTTGGGCAGGTACTTCTTCTCGGCTTCCTTGAGCTCGGCATTGTTCTGGAGACGGAAGACCTCATTGACAGGAACGATCTTACCCTCAACGTTGATGAGGCTCTGGTCCTGATAGATCTGCTTGCTCGTCTGCTGCATAGCCGCAACAGAGGCCCTGAAGAGTTGTCATCAAAACAGCAGACGATCAGTCAATGCTCGGGGAAAAGGGCTCGGCCAGGTAGCTAACCTGAGGTTGTGGTTGGCCCAGATGACAAGGGAGACACCCCACTCCTGGAAGTCCTTGGTCGGCGTGGTGTAGTACTTAGTGGGCACGATGACAACGGGAGTCTTGTTACCTAATCATTCAATGCTTAGTGTCAGCACAGTATTCTGATGGTCATGGCTTAGACAGGCGTACCCCTCTCCCTCCACGCCTTCATGAAGGCCTGGATCTCAGATGAATCAGAGCGCTTGGAGTGGCAAAGGATAGCATCAGCGCCAGCCTTCGAGTAGGCCTCAGCCCTCTGCATCATGTGATCGAGACCCCAGCCGGCAATGAACGACTCGCAACGAGCCACCACTGTGTGCCATACAGATCACGCAATCAGGTCAGTGATCTCATATGTGATCATGCCAACAGCTCTACCCTAAGTATGAAAGATGAAATAAAGGATGAATTGTAGGAACACAAGGCCCTGAACCGTCACTCATGGGTACTCCTCAAGAGGAGTCGAGGACGGCATCTTTAGAATGAACCTTCACTTCCCGCATTAGATGCTATGGGCAAATTGAATGGGTACACAATCACACAACTTACTCGACTGGAGGGTGAATTTGATTCATCTCCAATCGGGCGTTTCCTGCGCACCAAAGTGTGTTTGCCGCTCAAATTAAAGTATTCATTCGAAATTAAAAAAATTGGAAAAATAAAATTCGAGTAGCGGCTTCAAAAAGATGCGAATAAATAAAATGGCGGGAAAGTACCGGAGAAGGCATCGTCCTTTTGGGCGTCCTTGCAGGCCTGGATCTTGCCGCAGAACTCGTCGATGTCGGCGAGAGGCTGGCTGACGCCTTCGAGGAGGGAGTTGGTCTTGGGGAAGAGCTTGTCCTCAATGCACACGCCCGCTACGCCCCTCTGTTCGAGCTTGCGCACGAGGCGTCGCGCGTTGTTGAAGTTGCCGTAGCCGGTGTCACCATCGAGCAGGATGGGAATCGAAGTGTTGTCACTCATGAACTCAAGGACCTGTCCCCATACCACCATTAATTAACCCATTCACAAAATCTCACATCGATGCCATATTGGAAATTTAAAATATGCGCCAGTGTAAATATATGCGCATATTTAAAATATTCCAGTTTTATGCGTGTAGCGTGAGATGCGATCTCGGGAGTGGTGGTATGTGTAGGATCAGTGTGCGTACATCAAGGACTTGCGTCCAGGAAGCCTCGTTGCTGTCGCGCACGCCCAGCTGTGCGGAGATGGACAGGCCAGAGCCCCAGATGCCCTTGAATCCGGCCTCCTCCACAATCTTGGCGCTCAGGCCATTGTGGGCCTCCATGATGAATTCGAGCTGGTTAGAGGTCAGCATGTCCCGCAGCTGCTGCGCCTTGCTCTACAATGTCACATTGAATTTTAAATTCAGAGAATGTCCCCTTCATCTTCATCTTAGAATGGTCAAGGGTCGAATTGTTTGTACCTTGGTCGAGGCCTGGCGGGTGGCGATGACGCCGGCGGCCGAGGCGGCCGGGCGGACCAGACCCGCGGCGACGCGCGAGGTGGCGGTCCTGGTCGTGGTGGTCAGTGTAGCGGCGGAGGCAGCGGAGCGGCGGGCCAACATCTTCGTCTTCTTCTTTGCTGTGGTGGTGGAGGAGGAGAAGGAAAGAAGAAAAGAGAAGAGAAGGAACTTTACTTGTTTTGGTTTGGGGACACACACAGCTACATGTTCGTTCACTGGTTGCGTACGTGGCAGTGGAGTGTGTCCGACGGACCACTGTGTATGGAGTGTGGAGTTTGCTGTTGTGTGCTCGAACGGCTTGAGGGGTTGTTGGGACCGGAGCTTGCTCTGCTCTTTTGAGACAAAGAAGGGTGATGGGTGGGTGAAGATGTACTCGAAGAAGTAAGCTAGTTGTTGGGAGGGAAGAGAAGGAGGGTAGAGAGGGTTATGGTGAGTGGGCGCGACACGCTTCGAGTTTAGCCACGAAGTGTGCACTGCGTGACCTGTCTCCCCATGCTGCCGGACTGCGTTGAAGAGTCAAGGAAGAGCAAGCGGATGGTGACCGATGGCCTCGTCGAGAGGGGAATCATGTCACCACCTATTTAGGCGGAGAGGAGCCACGCCGCCTCCTTGCATGCCTTGGTCAAGTTGCGGTAACGTAACCGCCTCATGCAGTAACGTGCCTGCATGGGTGAAGTGAAGATGGCCCCAGCGTCCATTACCCAGCTGCGTGGTTGGGAAAAGGACTGGGTCCATCACGAGGTAGGATGGCTACCAACCCTACCTGTGAATGGAGAATCGGCTAAAGTCGCGTTCAGCTTTCTGCAAGCTGACCGTATTTAAGACTTTAAGTGAACTTGTTGCCACCACACAGAAGAGAGTACAAGACAATACGACCACTACCACTACTACTGGAGAGATGGGACGCACGGTGTTGGTGGTGGAGTGCCAGAGCAACCTCAACTGGTATCTTATCTTTCAGGGTGCCAAGCTGCACGTACGACTACCAACATGTTTTTTTAAAAATATTTACAAACCAATATTCCTCAATTTTATTGGTCTCATATTTTATGGAGGTGCAAATTATTAAAATGACTAAATCTAATAAAAAATAAAAAATGAACCGGCAAGGATGCGCTGACTCGGTTTGACGAATACAATTATTATGGGATAGGGAGAGGACATCAAGGTGGAGCAGGCGGAATGGGACGACATCAGTGTCATTTCGTACCACGACACTGGCGCTGTGGTCTCGCTTCGTCGCGCAGCCAAGCCGCTCCCAGACACTCCGCAGAACACGGATCGTACCATCACCGTCGACTTTGTGCTTCTCCGCAGCGTCACTCGCGGCATCAAGGTTTTGATCCTCTTCATCGGTGTCACAGTGTTGAGTTCATAACAGCGAGAGCTGATGACGTGGCAAAATGTGCATATCAGGGCCAGGACAGCCGCAACAAGCTCTTTGCGCTGATGCACGCCGGCTTAGGGAGCGTGAACTCGCTGCATAGCGCGTACATGTGTCTCGAGCGGCCCACAGTGTTCGGTGAGCTGCGCAAGATCCAAAAGTACATTCTGAAATGCTCATCTGAGGTGCTGGCCGTGCTCATTCACTAACACATGGATTGATAGGCGTCTTGGCAAGGAGGCATTCCCGGTGATCGATCAGACACTCTACTGCAACTATCGTGAGATGCTCATCACGCCTGAGTTCCCCATCGTGGGCAAGGTTGGACACGCCCATGCCGGTAACTTGACTCGCTCCAAAGGAAGATAGTTTTTGGCAAGCTCAGACATCTTCTTGTATCAGGATACGGTAAAGCTAAGTTGAATGACTCTGATGCCTTTGCAGACTTCAGAAGTCTCTGTGCACTTCATGGTATACCATCGTTCTTCTTATTCCTACTCGTACGCATCACAACTTATCTTTTTCCTTATCTGCAGGTGATTACGTTACTGTTGAGGTGCGCACTAATGTCGCTTCACTTCTCTTGATGAGTTCTCTCATCCTGTTTCCTGAATTGCAGCCATTCATCAACTGGGACTGGGACGGGCGCATTCAAAAGATAGGTCCTTACTACCGCGTCTTCAAAAGAGTCTCGATGAACTGGAAGGGCAACGTGGGCAATATGTCAGTAATCGAGGCACGCGCGTGTTTCTACCAACTCGTTCTAGGCTCTGGGTGTTATTGACTCAACTTAAACAACGAACCAACAGGACATTGAAATGACTCCCAGGTATCAGAAGTGGATCGATGAATGCGCGCAGCTGTTCGGCGGACTGGACATTTGTGGCCTGTATGCTCTCTTACTTTCCAATCTAACTTGTCGTCATTCTCACAAGGGAATGTGTGTTTGTGGTTAGGGACTTTGTACATAGTAAGGACGATGACAAAGAGTACATTTTGGAGCTGAATGACACAGCTATCGGGTACGTTCCAGTGTCGCGGGGGAAAGACGATGATGATTCCGCTTACGATTGCCGTTAGGCTTGTCCATGTACATGAACGCGAGGATATGGAGCACATGCGTGACTTGGGTTCGTTGCCCTTGTTTTGTTAGCGATGTTGGTGGTCATATCCCTAACTTGTGAGTGCAGTGCTACTCAGAATGGCGGCTGCATTCCCGCCCAAGAAGGAACAGCAGGCAAGTTCATCTTCCGCGCCCAAGCTCGATACCGATTCGGAGAAGCCAAAGGACAAGAAGGATAAGAAGGAAAAGAAAACCAAGAAGGAGAAGGAGAAGGTGAAGGAGAATGAGGATCAAGCCAAGGACCACACGAATCAGAATGAGGAAGCGGAGAAGGAGAGTGGTGATAAAAAGAAAAAGAAGAAGAAGAGGGAGAATGGAGAGGACAAAGGGAAAGCAGAAGAAGAGGAGAAGGAGAAGGAGAAGGAGGAAGGATCAGGTGATCATCCTGATCTGGTCTACCGAGTGAAGCAGCTAGAAGAAATGGTGGCCATGCTACAGATGGAGCTCTCAAGAGAAAAGGAGAAGAACCGCGACAAGGAAGCCATCAAGGCAAAGAAGAAGGGCTCCATCCTTGACAAGCTCCGCACCTGAGCACAAACTGAAGGTGAGACGAATGGCAGCTGTATTGAGTGTATTTAGATTTATCATTTTCTCTCTTTTTAAGTGTTGGTCATCAGCCACACTGAGCCATCTTGCATTTTCAGCTTTGGCTTTGTGCTGCAGGATTCATTCATACCATCAATGGCTTCCGCAATCAAGGCCTTCCATTGACACGGATGCTCAAAACGAGCTGACTGATGCCTCCGTCCCGCTCAACCCAAGATAACAGCCCTGCACTCTTCATGTTCGCATTCATCCTTCTTTCCATCACAGAAACACAGTTGATTGCCGCTAAAAATGCCTTGCGAGGTCAGATGCTTAGATGCGCCGGAGCAGAAACATGAAATAACCGCTGTTGCCGTAACAAGTGGGCAGGAATCCACTCTGGGCCAAGCACCCGGTGGAGCCCTGATTGCCCAGCATTACCTTGAGAGCGCAGATCGCCGTGCCTCCGGAGCTGATACAGCGGGTGACCATCCACTCCCATCCTTGCTCGAGTGGCTGCCTGGGTGGTCACGAAGTAAATATCGGTCGGAGGGTCGTGCTGACTCTGAGTGATCGGGAAGCCAGTGACCGGGTCCTGCGGATAGTCCCGAATGTACCATCGGCAGTTGTCCTGGAATCAGGCGTGTTGACGAGGGATATGTAGAACTCGCCTTGGTTGAGGTTGCTCCACGTGAACTCGACAAAGAAGACCGATGAATTGAAGGGCGGCACGATCAGCTCGCACTCGCTCCCCACCAGCTGGTGCGCAGAGATTGCAGTTCTTTGTCTTGCCGTGATACAAGCCCGGAAAAATCTGCCAACAAAATTGAAAACATATCAGTGCGGACTGTCTACATAGACATGTTGTGAAATTTCCCCTTGCTTTTACCCCAGGTATTTCAAAAATGGTCGTTGGTTTGAAAAGAAAACAAACCCGAAGTTTTCTGATTGGTCACGGTGTTTCACCGCGTAACGAAGCAACCGTTGCACGGTTTCGACGAATGGTTGGGCGAGGGAAGCGACCATAGATGTCAGCGCGAGATACAAAGAAGAGGAAGCGGGGGCCGATCGACAAAAGAGGGTGTCGTTGGAAAAAAAAAGGAGGATGGCGGGGCAAGACCCAAATCGCAGGGGGAAAAGGGTGGTAAGTGGTGTTACAGAGAGGGGAGTGCACACCTAGGACGAATAGCATAGCCAGGGCGGCGCAACCATGCCCTCTATGCCCGTTTCGCCGGCGTACGTGGTGAACAGGAGGCACATCTTGACAGTGTCGCCGGACCGTATGCCATAGCCGGGCGGGGCCGTGGGACAGGGCGGATTCTCGGTGTCCGCGTTGTACTGGCACTTGAGGAGGTAGGGGTCGCGGAGCTGGTTGACGGGCACGTTGGAGCTGCCCTTCCTTGAGGCCACGTTGGGCAGGGTGGCCCCCTCGAAGGCGAGCTCGGGGCGCACGACGTCGAAGGGGTTGGGGACGGCCTGCCAGGAGGTCCACGGGCCGTACAGGAACATGAATGTGCATTTGACATGTTCGGGGGCCTCGCCAATGACCGTTGCGCAAATGGTCAGGCGGTCGTTGTCGAGCAGCAGACTGTAATGGCGCGCGTATCCCGTGTAGCCATCGCCATTCACCATGCTACCGTTGGTGAACACATCGCCGATGGTGGTGGGTCCGGGCTCCAGGTCGTTGACGCCATCGGAGGAGCGCCAAAGCTTGCCGGCCCGGTCGGTGAGGTAGTAGTAGCCCTTGTACGTGAAGTGGCGCATGTAGGCCGTTCCGATGGCCTCCTTGTGGAGGCCGGTGAAGTTGAGGCCGTCGGGTGAGAAGGCGACGCTGGTGACGATGGCGAAGTCGGGGTTGGCGGGGTCGTTGGTCACGCGCCGCTTGAACCTCATGGTCACGGTTTGGGCCACGTCGTCGAAGGACACGTCGGGCGAGCCGATCTCGGCCGACGTGCTGTTGGTGGTGCTGTTGAAGGCCGCCAGGACGCTGCTCAGGGTGAGCACGCGGGGCGCCCATACGAGCCACGGGCCGTTGGGCGAGTCGGCCCATCCGTAGAGGATTCCATCGCCGTGATGGTTGGCCCACCAGCCTCCGAACGCGGCGTCGATGCCGTAAGTCGCCCTCTGGCGAGCGCGGAGCCACGAAGGTAGCCTCGCGAAGGTGAAAAAGTTGCTGTCCGTGTTGCCGTCGCACATGGGAGGCAGCCTCACAGCCGAGATGAGAGGGTTACCCTCCATGCGAACGACGGTGAGATCGGCCTCCACCAAGATCGACATGAGCCCCAGGAAAAACACAGAGGAGAGGATGCGTGGGGACATCATCGGGCCAGTTTGGGTAGAGGAGAGAGAGAGAAAGGGAGTGAAGAGGAGTTGTGTTCAAATGAGGACGGAGATGAATAAATGGAAGTGGTCGACGGGGGTGAACTGGTGGTGGGAAGAATGGGTCGATGATGATTCAATGAACTGGCCCATCGGAGTGTGAATGGTTTCCTTGACTCAGATATCGAGTCAAAGGAACCTATCAGGCCAGTGAAAAAATGGCGCATATGATCGGCGAATATGATAATAGACATCTCATCTCGGACATTCTTTCATTTCTGAAAATACTGCACAGTAACCCCTCCCCCTCCCCGGGGAGCAGATGTGGCACCAGATATCTCTCCAAAGGCAAAGGAATATCAGGCCAGTTGAATAAATGGTAATGGGCATCTCATCTCGGACATTCCTTCATTCCCCCCTCATGGCCACAACAATGGGCTCCGACTATTTCCACACAGAGTTGATCAGAGCTAACACTCATACCTTCCACAAGAAGTGCAAGCTGGTGAGAATGGCCCTTATGTACACCAGTGCCTCCTAGGACATGGTGGTCATTACTGTCCGCGCCACAGCAGCCCCAAGGTCACCAAGCCACCAGAACATGTTCTCTGTGGAACTGATCACAGCCAGGAACAGGTCCACGCGACAACCCAAGCATCACCTGTGCATACCACTCGCCTTCGCCAGGGCCAGACGCCCCACCAAGAGCCCGCCTACACTTCGATGATGAATTTCCTCGCTCCCAGGCTGTCCGACCAGCGGATCGGGCAGCGTGGGGGCGTTGTCGCACTTCCATTCCAGTCCAATGCCAGCCACAGCTCCTCCATCACTTACTAGTAGGACGCTAACTGGAAATAAATCTAACCAACACAATCTTAAAATCCCATTGAAGAAGAGGAGCAATAAATGATCCTCAGATAGAAAGGCAGGAGAGGGAACGGCAAGGGAATCGGCGCCGTCCTGACGGGCATGCGCGGCCAGAACTCGTTGCGCGGGCTCTGCAACGGGACACCACTGGGCTATCATCCATTGCAGGAGGTCTACGTCTGGGGCACCCGACATGGGTGGTAGATGGACAGTGTGCGTCGCCCTTCATATCGTACCGTAGTCCACGTTAACTGCTTGCAGCAGCCGCCGCAGTCTGCCTTGTTCTCACAATACATGAATCCAATTGATCTGCGTTTCTAAAAGCGGTTCATTTACACAGTTCTCTACAAGGACGAATGTCCATCGGAGAGTTGCTTTTTCTTCCTCTTTCCTCCTTCACCATCGACCATATAATCCATGGCCGAAGTATCCTTCCCGTTGGCAGCAAGAACCTTCCGTCGATCTTCCATCTCCGCTTCGCGCAGCTGGGCCATCTGTTCGAGCGACTAGGCCTTCTTCTTGTAATAAGGATGGACGTGCGCTGGGAGCTTGTTCAGAGGCAGAGCATCGCGAGGTCGCCAGACAGGAATGGGATCAATCTCAAGACCGAGGCGCTGCATGAGTCCTTCGAACACCGGATCGCACTTGGCCCAGATACGGAGATCCATATCGGTATCGTCGGGCGTGGCTTGGAGGTTGATGAGTACGATTCGCTTGGCCAGGAAGGGGAAGTGTGTGATGTGGCGGAGTGACATTGATGTGCCGGTACTGATGCACAGATCAGCTCGTCGGCAGTGACGATCAGCGTCCTGCCAGTCTACCTCCTCAAGCATCTCGCCAAAGTTGAGATGAGTGTCCTTCGTGCCGACATTCCGATCGCGCCTGCCGATCATGCGTCCACCCCACCGACTGCCCTTCATTTTGGCATCTCCTGGAGTGCCTGTGTAGTGCCCCCGGCGGAGCGCTTCCGCAGCGCGTGCAGGCGCCTACCATATGATCATGTACATGCACAGCGCTCTGCCTGACGTGATAGTTCAAAGTCATAACCCCACGACGTGCACCTTTCGATGTAGATGTCTCCGTGCAGGCAGTACAGCTGTCCCTTCAATCCAGCCTTGCGGAAGATTCCATCGAGATTGGTGGTCATGCAGTAGTGGGCCAGTCCCATGTGTGTTGGACTCGGCTGGGCGTCGCACATGTCGACCTTGACCTTGGCCTTCTTCTCCTCGCGCTTCATCTCTTCGAGCAGCCTTCGGAGCTCGGCATNGTCCTCTGGAGTGCAAATGCGGCCGAGCTACTATACTTCTCTGATCTTACGTTGGGTCCAGGCTCCGGAGGGACCGCGTTAGTCTGCCACGCCTGTAGAAGTCGACACGCCCGCGCCGTGAAGAAGACGGTGTACGAGCTTGATGAGGCTGATGGTAATTTCTTGTTTGCCTTCTGAGTTGTGGAAGAGTGAACCACCCATGCCTGAAGTGGTATTTTTCATCTTCTTAACCGGGATTCCCGGTTCCCTTTGTTTCTTCTTGCTGTCCTGCCCAAGTTCTTCTTCAGCCTCTCTTCTTGCGTCAACCGGCGTCATATTCCAAATTCCGCGGTTTCCATTATGAAAATCGGAATTTCGAAAACGAAATATTCGCCTTTTGGAGAAATTCCCCTTGTCATGCCCGGTACGCAAATCATTTCTCTGTGAAAATTCACACAAGTTTCATATCTTATATTTAAGCTTGACCGTCCTACGACTAACGTCACATAAAATGCAGCGCCGCGTTGTCATGATGAAGAGGGGTGAGGCTGGCGTTCTTCTTTCCCGTAACATCGTCTGTGTCGCCACGAAAAGCCATGGTGCCGCTTGTCTGCGCGGCGTGCCAGCGCTCTGCCGCCGCTACACGTCCGCCGCTCCCACCTTCCCCTCCCTCCCGGCTGTGGAGGCCAAGGACCGCCTTAACGAGTTTGACGTTGTGCGCAGGCCCCTTTCTCGTTACTTATTTATTTATTTATTTATATTATGTTTTTAGTTCTGTATTTCCCTATTTTGAAATGTTTCGGAAATTTTTGAACGTTTTGAAATTTATTTTCCTAATTGTCGTGTGCAGCTGCTGGACGTGCGGGAACCGGACGAGTGGACCGATGGTGGTATCGGCAAGCCGAAGACAGTCACCCTGGGTACGTGCAGGAGAGGCTGCCACTCACTGAAGAAGAGTGTTGATGGTTGATGATGGTTGATGATGCAGGACGAGTGATGCGGGATATCAACACGGAAGAGCTGCAGAGCCTCAAGGGCAAGAAGATACTTGTCTACTGCCGTTCAGGTGCGTGTCCAATGAAACTGATGGGCTTTGGTTAGCCCTGGTCTGACAAAGCGACGTTGGCTGTCCTTTCACTAGGTGGACGCTCCGCAGTAGCATGTGGCGCGCTGGCCAAGGCGGGATTCCAACCCACAAACCTCGCTGGAGGGATGCGTGGATGGAAGGAGGTCACCTCGGCCGCCAAGCAGTGATGCGGAATCGCCGGTATGTGCCACTGTAAAGCTGTGTTTGTTTGCAATTCTACATCTACAAGGAAGGAAGGAATGAAAGATCAATGGCAAAAAGTACATGATAACCACTTACTCGATGGTATCGCCCTTGCGCTTGCTCTTCAACAACATCGAGCGCGAGAAGAAGCTCGTACGCATCCCTCCTGAGAGAGCCGGATTCTCCTTTTCAGCGGTTTCGTTACTTTGCCCCTTCGGTTCGTCCTTGGTGCTATTCTTGCCTTCGTTATTGCTGTCCTTCTTTGGTGGACTTAAAGGCTGAGTGGGTGGTGAAGCCGCCAAAGACTGTCTGGATGACTTGGGCGAGAGCGGCTGCGAAGTTGAGGAAGACACGGCCGACGGAGAGTCGTTCTTATCTGGTGCGAGCGTGGCAGAATTGCGCGGAGAGAGAACGTTGATGGCGCTCTTCACTCGGGCAAGACCCTGCGATAGCCGCTTCGGTCTGGTGGAACTCTTATCCTGAGGCTCATCCGCAGCACTGGAATCGCTATTTGAGCTCTCAGGTGATGACGAACTCAAGGCGGCAAGGCTGGCCTCCTCAAAGTTGACATCCTTGAACAGATCCAGCACGCTCTGTCGCTTGGCGAGATGGTACGGAGACGATCTGGGTAGTCGGAGATAAGTGAGGCTTTAACAAATGCGTGATGTAGTGTAGATACGTACGTGGGGCGAGGAGGAAGTGACACAGCGTAGCGAGCGGCGAACTCGCGGCACGTTGTCTTAACTTCCCTGATTTGAGCCATGGCCGCTGTTTTGTAAACATACTGTGGCCGTAACCAAAGAAAAGGAAGTTAGCTTCATCTCGGAACTAAACGAAGGACACAAACGATGATCAAACTCTACCTGAACATTGTCGATGGTCAGATGGATGTTGCCTGAATAGAGGAACGATAGCACTTCAAGGAATGCTTCTCGTGTGGTGTCAAGAATAATGTAGGGACCCTGGTGCAATGCCTTCAGAAGATAGCTTTGTACGTGATGAAGGATAATCGAGTACCTTGGGATCCATTCCCTCGGATGCTGCCTGGTTGAAAAGCTTGTCGAAGAAGGAACACCTCGTACGGATGATAGCTCGATGTCCGTAGATCACCTGTCAGAAAACACAATGAGATGGATCGCGTCACAGCTATCTGGAAAGCATAAAGCTCATTGGACTTACCCTTTGCTTATCAGGGGATACGAGAAAGAGGGCATCGTGATCGACAGGATTGTTCACCAGCTTGTGCATATGCCTGCATAGCACCTCGCGTCGTACAACGGCTTTCAGCATCTCCTGATCCTCCCGCACTGTCTGCTGATCTTCAGGCTTAAGAAGCGCCCGCACGGCTGAAGGATGCTTTGCTTTCTTTCGCCTTCTTTCCGCAGCTGGCTTGGCAACTGACTCATTAGCCTTCGGTTGTTTGTCCTCTTCGGTGTTGCTCGAAGCGATATTCTGTTGTTCATCGGCTGCTGCCTCGTGCGGTTGAAGCACATCGCTCTCGAGAGTGTTCAGCCGCTGATAGATAACGGAGAGTCGCCGCTGCATCAACTGGATTTGCGAAAAGAACTCCGAATCATACAAATCCTCCTCTGGTGCCTCCCCTTCCTCTGTTGCCGCGCTCTTCAGCCTTCCGGTGGGGAGCATTCGGGCCGCAATATTATCCCGAAGGTGTACAACTTCCTCTTCCTCATATTTGGCCTCATCAGCTGAAGCCAGTTCTTCCTTACTGTCCGTAGAGGTAGAGTCAGGTATTTGATGTACCTCCACGTTATTCTCAACCTTGGTATCTGCGATGGCAGGCTCCGACTTCTGTGCCTCATCAACGTCGCTGATTTGCATGCATCCTCTCTCGCTCGGATTCATCTCAACTCGTAAGCCCAGGCTTGTTGGAACGTGCGCCTGGGGCTTGACGTCCGCACTCGGGCTTCGTCGATGAAGACTGAGTCCGAAGGCATGCGCCTCTGATTCATCTTTGCCCTTACGGCGTCCGCGGAAAGTATGATACTTATGCTGCTTTGGCGAGGTGGTGGACGGGGATGTGGGCTCATCCTTCGACTTATCTTCCAATTGTTGCGTTCGATCATCTTCGTGCGGTACATCCCGATGTTCATCTGTTCTTGTTCTCTCTTCGCCCTTGTTCGCCTGAGTGACAATTCTCTCGTCGCTAATCGACTTACGCATAGAAGGTGCCGTCTGGGAAGTGGAGAAGCTGCAGTTCTCGCTGCTAGCCGACTTTGCCATGATTGATGGCGACGACGTGGTCAGTGTTGTTTGTATCTCGGAGTCCCTGTTCCCTGGGAAGTCCGTGTTGAGGCGTTCCCGTGCTCCGATCCTTCGCGCACCGAGAATTTCAGCCACAGTTGTAGTTCCTGTGGTGCTAGGCTTTCGGAGCTCTTCCTTCCGCCATGTCGTCTGCGCTCGTAACCCCTTCGTGTACATTTGCATATCATGCTTGGTGTCCTCACTTCCTTCATTGCTTTTGTGCTTTCCATCCGACTCACTCTCATTCCTTTCTGTCACATTGGCCTCGACGAGAGACTTTGCCGCCCCGAGAGAGGGTTGAGGAGGCTGCAGTGAGGGTGGGGATTCAATCGGAGACGGTGATGTCTTGGGTGATGGGTCCGCAACTGAAGCTAGTTCAGCAGTTCGCGAAGGAGAATGTGGACTCTGGAGGCTTGGGCTCTGAATGATTCATATCAGAAACGAAGCAGCAAGACAGAACTTCGAGTTTGCGAAGCGCACCATATTGAGAGGGGAGAGAGGAGACGAGGCATGATACTGCGCATGGCGAGATGTAGCTATCGGCTCATCAGATGGACCCTTCTCCTTTTTCCTCAGCTCATGAACGTAGGAATCAAACACTAGAATGTCCAGGAAGTCTGCTTGCACTTCCGAATCCGAGCTGTTGGTGATCGCTGCGAGGTGAGACTTTCATCTGAACACAGACACAAAGCAGAGAGCGGAATCCCATTACCGTTCCCGCGCCTCTGCGGGCACTAGCCTCGTGCTCTTGGCCTTCTTCTTCCGCTCTCTCAGCTTGGTCTCCGCCACCGCTTCTTCCAAACTGTCGCCATCACCAAGACCAACAATCGGAGTGAAAACAAGGTGAGATCGACCACCAAAAAGTCGATGAACAGAATAATTATTTCCAAATTCATTATTTTGAAAAAGGAAATTTTTAGATTTAAACAAAAATAATTCTTGAAATAAGGAAATTCTAGGATACCAAAAAATAGAAAAACAAAAAAGGAAAGTGCTGAGTATTACTTGACGATCCACGTGTCCCTCACCTCGGAGGTGGGCGCTAGGAAGAGGTGCGTCCCCTGGGACGACGTGTGGATGACGAAGGGCCACTGCCAGCCCGACCGGTCCTCCTTGTCCTTTCGCTCCGCCAGCAGGCTGGGCGCCGGCCGCTCCCGCGCCAGCTCCTGCACGAACTCCACATCCACCAATCTGTATTGTCCAAAAAATAGTGAAAAATAAATCTTTTAAAAATCTTTTAAAATTTTACTTATTGTTTTTGACAAAAAAACGAAAAAAAAAGAAAGCGAAAAGATCGAAAAAAGCGACAAACGATGAAAGGAGAGATGAAGAGATGAAGGTACGAGATGGAGCCCTTGGCGGTAACCCCGGCGTCGGCCTGGGAGGCGAAGTAGATCAGCGTGCCAGCGTCGCGGTCGAGCATGAAGAAGAGCTTCTTGAAGGTGCCCACTTCGCCGTCCTTCTTCCGCTTCTTCCCCTCTCCGCTCTTGCTGGTGGACTGCATGAGGAGGTAGCCATCCACGGGCCTCTTCCGTGT